>JAQGEQ010000060.1:0-16963 GCA_034620365.1 Pegea sp. RAD2-039 | reverse complement strand
ATTTGATGTTTCATATTCAACAAAAAAGGTTTTTCTGAATAACAAAATTGAAAAAAATTATGTTAAATGTGATAATTAGATGTTAAATAAATTTGATTTTATGAAAAAACTAAAATAATATAATTCTAAAAACTCAATAGGTAATATTATCATTAGGTTTGCATTATTATGACTGTAAATGACGTTTTTAATGGATATTATCAAAAGAAAATTTATATATACTTGTTGGGTGATTATCATAAAATCCATCAGTTGTAATATTTTCATGTTTTCGTTTATTACAAGTCTTTTGTACAAAAGTATTGTTTGAATTGCAATCTTTGTTAGCTTTGCTTTCAGACTGATTAACTTTTGTCATTTTATTCTGACAGGTTTTTTTATTTGTAGCTGATTGAAAATTTTCAGACTCTTTTCCAGCTGTTGATACAAAATAAATGTTTTAGAAAATCAAGTTTAATACTTTTGATATTTAGAACTCTTTGCTTATTTTCTAGCTATTATAAAGTTTGGTTTAGTAATTTGAAAATAGTTTTAACCTAAATCTTTTTTTAACAATTTCAATCCAAACTGTATGTCGTCTTCTTGTGCTGCAAGAACAAAATTATTTTTATTTTTTCTTCAAGTTAATTTTGAATGCTTTTACTTACGACTAAAATCGAGCATTTTGTAGAAAGACTTTTCGTCAAGATATGAGTAATAACCCATAAAGTCCCAGAAAGAAACTCTTCGTCGTTTACGCTTATTTTCTTTCCTATTTCAAATTAGAAAAACATTTTAATTACTTTAAAAGGTTTAAAACTTTAAATAAGTATTGTCTTACTTGCAAACTGGTTTATTTTTGGATCTTTGATCAGTTTTTATTTCAGTCGAAGATTCTAATGTTTTTGGAATGGTTGGTGAAATGACTTTATTTTCATCCGAAGATTTGTTTGAAAACTTTTCTGTAATTTGAAAGTTACAATTAATTAATATCATTTTTTGTAGTTAATGAAAGCAAACAATCATTAGAAAGCTGATTATTTAATATAATATATAATGCAAAGTTATAATTCTACTATATTATTCCCATATAATAATCCGACATCTACTAACACATTAACTAGATTTATTTAACAAAATTAGAAACTAACCTTTCATCTGCTCTTCATCATTCAGTTTTTCATTAATCACTTCTTTCGCTGCACTGAATTGTTTCATGATAACTTTATCATCAGTTACTGAAGAAGTTTCACTGTCTGTCTGTGATGAAAATTTCTATAAAACGAAATATTATCATATTATTATGTTATAACGCTTAGATAATATTATTTACGAATATTATAAAATAATTAACAACAATTATTAACAACAATATTTATTGGTAGTTAATTGAAGTTTGATATGCATATAACGAAAAGCTGTTTAACTATTAAGTATACCTCACACAATTCTTTTCTTTCGATTACTTTATTTCTTGTCAAATAAGAACTTGTTTGCTTTGTTGATTTTGTCGTTCTCAAATTTAAATCATTGCGTGATTTCCGCTGCAAAAAATAGTTTAAATTATTACAAGCAACTTAAGAAATTGTTTGCTGGATCTTACTCGCTTCATCATTTTAGAAGGATTGTAATCAGAATCCTTTTCTGTAGAATCATTATCATCGCAGTAACTTGTACGTCTCTCTAAATTTTATATGCAGCTCAATTAGTAAAGTAATTAAAAAACTGTTTCTAGAAAAATTAAATAAAAATGCTTTTACATACTTGGTACCCGTAGTCCGTTTAAATTTCGTTGAATTTTTACCAATTCATATTTGCAATGTTTACACCAGCGTGAGCCTGAACAATTTAGTTTCATGCATAAGCTGGAAGCATCTATAAGATCTTTTGGAGTAGAAACCATAACTGCAACCTTAAATTTTTTTGCAAGATAATATTGAAACACTTTATATAACTTTATCAGCTTGCGATATGAAATAGTCACTCTAAAAGTAATAGTTGATATATTGTATGATAATTATAAACTTAGTTTTCTAATAGCAAAAAATCAATTATTACGTCATTATGATAATAAAGCAAATGCATCAGTTGCAAGGTTGGGTAGTTGCTAACAAATCTAGTTAAAAGTATAAAAGTTTATAATATTTTACATAATTTTTCATAATAAAATATCTGTTTTTACCCAAATCTTCGTTTACATAAACAACTTATTTAACCTATGTAACACAAATAACCTAAAAGTATTTAGGAAGTATCTCTTTAATCAAATGAATCTTTAGAAATAAAACAAGTTTTGATTAAGAATCACTTCACAAATTCAAATATAAATTCAAAGCCAAAATAAGGTTTTGATAGAATTGTAAAAACATTATACTTGATTTTTGAGAATAATGTTACATCTAGAATAGAAAAGCTTTAGTGAAAAACTATTTTCAGAAAAAAATGTATAACTATATAAAAGTAAAGTCGTAAACGAAAGAGTTTTCACCTAGAAATGTAATAAGATAGACAATAGGTTTCTAATTGTAAAAATTTAAGCAATTTTATGAAACATGTAATAACTGCAACTTTGAAACCCTAATGTTTCTATTATGTGCTACATTCTGTTAAATAATTTATATTATTAAAATATTAGAAAATTTGCAAGCAATCTTGTCTTACTATAATTATAGTAATTACTACAAATTATTATATCTAAATTCATTGTAACTGTTATTATATCCTTAGTTTGAAATGATGGAATACTTGGTGAAACCTTCTATCTTTAATTTTGTTGTAGCTTATCATCAAGAATTCAATTTGAAAATTAAGCTATTTTAAACACATAACTAACTATTTTTGAATTTATTAAATTATACTTACTACGTCTTATATAAAACTTAAGAAGTACTTCTTAATTATCAAACCTTCGCTTTTGATCAAAAGGTTTGGTTTATAATTTATATATAATGTTTTATAATACTTTTAAATATTTAGAAATTTGAACATCTATTAAGTAATAAATTGTTATTTTTACTTAATTTGAAAAAAGTTTCTCTAAAGCCAAAATTGGTTAGGAAAATTATAATATTAAAAGTTCACGATTTTTAGTCTAGATATAATAATAATAGATAGTCTAGATAATAAAAGATATATTTCAATAACTGTTTAATAAGGAACACGATACTAACTAAATTTATAATTTTGTAGAATGGATTTCTTTGGCTTATAATAAGTTACTGAACAAATATATCGAATAAGACACAAATAAAAATAATTCAACAAACTGTTTCAAGTTAAATTTATAATTTTAATAAGTGTCTTAATAATAAACGAGATAAAAATAAAAGATTAATATCAACAAACCATTATTAACCAACTAGTATTAACCAACTAGTATTAACCGACCAGTATCAGCCAACTAGTATTAACAAATATTCAGATTAAGACCATTATATGTATTTTGCTACCAGTGCTTCTGATACCTCTATGCCATTGTCAAGACGGCTCATACCTTAGACTACATAGAATTGTAGTTGTAACTGTGGCGTTTAGATGTCATCTTCTGCCGCCATCTCTATAAGACTATTAGAGGTGTATGTTGGATTTTAATACTTTCTTCATGCATGCACATTGAACTTGATTATAGTGGAGAGTAGCGTAAACCGAAAAAACGACTTAGTAATTTATTAAAATCAAAGTTTTATTAGAATTAAAAGATGTCAAAAGCGATCTTAAAATCATTGAGTTACAGTTGACAAAATATTTCAGAAAAGGAAAGTGCGTTTTAAAAAAAATTATTTTGAGTTAAAAGGTTTTTAAGATAATTTGGGAGTAGAAACTTGAATCCCTTTTTTGAATTTGTTTAAAACTTCTTTCCTAAAAAAAATGATTTTTATTTTTATTACCAGAACAACTGTACATATTTCATCTGTAATAACTCAATAAAAGAAGAAAATAAGTAACATGTTAACTTACTCATAAACTGGAAGCACTTGAAAACGTTTAATGACAGTTTTTTCGGTTCTTCAATTTTCTATAAAAGTAGAAAGTATAAGAATGAAAAATTATCTTTAAATTTGACAAAAAATATTTGCTTAAATTCTTAGTATAAATGAATCCAAATTAAATATTATAAACAAATTTTGATGGTTTGATTTTAAAGTTTTAAAATGAAATCATGAAAATGTAAAAATTTTTAAACTTACCAGAGCTACAACTTTATCCTTATCTAGACCCAGAAGATTTCTGAAAAACTATTGAAAAAGTTAATTTTAGAGATAGATTTAAAATAAACATAGAAAAAATAACTTTTATCATTATTCTAAATCTTATGAGCTTTAATTAAACTAATGAAAAAAGATCTGAGCATTTGAAAATTATAATTTACTTTTTTCATTTTACTTTTCTTCTTTGGTTTTATCTCATTGACCAAACAGTCGTCATCCACATACTTGCTGGTAACCTAAATTGAGAATAAAATATAAATATGATTAATATGATTTCCAAACTGACATAAAAGTTTTTAAACATTAGATTTTACCTTGATTGAGGTTGTAATTTCGGGTAAAACCAAGTTGTAAATGGGTCTAGGAAAAACCTAAAAATAATAATAGTCACAAAAATGTCTTCAAATTAATTTTACTAGTTTGGCTGTTTGCAAAAACTTAAGATTAGAAAAAAAGTTCTTGAACATTAAATTTCTAATTTTATTTTTAAGGCATACAAGCAAAAATTTACCAAATTGTTGTAATTCTCAGATATAATCATGTTTGGAAGTTGTAACATTTTATCTTCCATAACCTATTAAAATAGATAAGTTACCATTTAGAAACAAAAATGTATAAGTGAAAAATTTATCAAACAAAAAGTAATATACTAAATTAAAATTTGTAAGGCCGCTATATATTTTATTAAAAGGTAGGAACACTTTCTAATGATTTTATTAATCCATAAAAACAATGTAGTTTAAAATACAACTTTTTATCGATATTGTTTTTAATCCTAATAACAAAGCTCTACATCTCACATTATCATTGTCATCTGCAATTTTTCCCTCTAGTTTGTTTGCTTTTAATGTTAGATTTTCAAGAAAGCAGTTTTGATTGACCTATTGTCGTATAAAAAAATTGATTTAGGAATATCTTAAAATGCTATTATACAAAATATAACCAGCAAATTGTGACAATGCAGTATAAATAAGATAAACGTTTGATATAATTAACATATCTTACAAGAATTATTTCAGTTTTGTAAGTCAATAGCAAATAAAATTCAATTATTATCTTATGGTGGTTTGCAATTAACTTAATCTTGACAAGTTTTATGATTGCATGTTTTTCACAAAGTAAATAATGTTTATTTTCACCTTTGATACGGGAAGTGAAGACAGTTTCTTTCTGTAAATGTTTGGTGTCAAACCAACTTCTTGCTGTAATAAATAACTTTTGTCACAACTTTAACAATAAGGAAAATGTTTAAATTCTAATATTTATTTATAACTTTCAACCACTGACTTTATGTTTAGAATAATAAAGGAATTTTACATATTTTACAGCACTTAATTAATTCGTATAAATTTTTTATTTTTAAATTTAAAATAATTCAATAAACAACAAAATGAAACATTTCAAACTTTGATTACCTCCAAAAAATCAGAAGCTCCTGAACAATCGACAGCCACTCTTACAGAGCCCCCACTTTTACCAATAACTGGTCCCTGAAGAAGGAAACAAAAATTCAAGTTCTCTTCAGTGGAATAAAATTCAACTTACATCGGAAAAGGAGGCAGTGATATCATCAATATTATATACAGGTCGCTGTAAAAATTAATTGCCAGATTAGCGTATGATATGTGTGTAGTAATTTGCAAATTTGTAATTTTATCTTTATATTTTTGAAGATGTAGTTATGTTAGTTAACAATAAAACTAATACTTTAAGAAAAAGTTAAAAAAACTTTGAAAATTTTTATACCTTAGAAAGATCAGGGAGTCCTGTTTCTCCTTTAGAGTTGAAAATTCCTTTTTCAACAGCTTCAGCAGAATCAGATTTTGAGGCCTAAAAAAATTAAACAATTACTGAATTGATATTATATAAATATATATTTACTAATACATAATTGGTAATTCAAAATTGTATAAGTTCTTAATACTTCTGACTTTCAAGCACTAAAGTTGTTAATTAAAAATTACTTAACAAATTAATTCACAAAAATTTGATTCATTTAAATATTTATTCAGTTTGTAAAATAAGAAAAGCTTTAGAGCTACAATCAACTTCTTGCTGTAATAATTAGATTCCGTCAGAACTTAAGCAATAAAAATAATATTTTATACCAATATTTCATCAACTAAAAGTTTCAATTATAATTTTTCACTACTAACTTTATGTTCAGACTCTTTCTTTAATAACAAACTGAGATCTTCATTTAGGTCTTCATCATTCAAAATATCCTGCAATTAAATTAATATGATTTGAATGTTAATCAAGAATATTAGAAACGTTGTTAAAATCATTCTGATAATTAAATCAAAATATCATCGAAACATTTTAATTAAATAAATTAAAAATAAAAAGAGAAAAATACAAGTTTCTAAATCAGCTTACATCTGCAATAAGCTCAAACACCTCATCACTATAAGATGTAACTTTTGACGTCTGAAAAAAGAGATTGAAAATTAATTCTCATTAATTTTGATGTTTTGATATTAGTGTCTTACTTTAGCTGGATCCTTCCTTTTCAACAGTGATTTGGGAACTAGAATCGGCTTCGTCCTCCCAATCACTATCGGGTCAGTGAAAACAACCTGGAAGTTGGTAGAATTTAGAAAATCAAACATTAAACAAATTAAACAAAAGTTTCTTAGGTCAACAAATGATTAAATCATTTGTAAAACTTATAAAGCAAATTTAAGAGGTTTCTATACATCAACACTTTATTAAAGAAAACTTACCCTTTTGTTTTTAGCATCATACTCAAGTATACACTGCTCCTTCAATTTTTCCATCTTAGCTTTTTCAATTAGTTTTATTTGCTCAGGGTCAAACAAATCATCACTCAAAAGCTCCTAGTTTTAAATATCAAAGTTAAAACATGTAGACGAAATAATAATTAGCTTCTAGTTATTTGGTTTAAGTTGATAAATATGAGTTCTAATTTATCTGTGTAGCTAGATTTAGACTATATAATGGGCTACCTCGACCATTTTTGCTGTTTCTTCATCCATAGGTTCTTCTGATGGCTTCGTAGCTGGTTTCTAAAATTTAACATTTTAATTAAAAGTTAATCATTAGTTATCTTTAATTTATTTTGTTTCAAAACGTTACTTTCTGAGAGTTATATTAATTTAAAATGAGTTTACAAAATTCGTACATTCAATTCGTCCCCGTGTAATTTATTTTTAGCAAAAAGATCATTCCAAATATCAATTTTTGTATGCTAACAAAGATTTTAATTAATTATAGAGTTGTCTCAAAAGTAGTAAAAGGTTTTATAGTTATTAATAATGATTTGCAAATAATAATCAAAATACAAAATTTCCAACCTTGAGTACCTCACAACAATCAGAAGCCTTAGTATCTTCTGAAAAGTTCAAAACCGATCTTCTATCACTTCCAGTTTCACCAATAACAGCTCCCTTGAAAAAAATAGACAGATTTAAGTAACAGAGATTTCTTTCTTTCGATGTTGGAAACCAACTTACATCCCAAAAACACTTAACAGTGTCATCAACACTAGATTCATATCGCTGTAAAATTTTGGTTTTGGATTAACATTTAATAAATTCTACCCTACAATTCTAAAGGTTTAAAAGAATTGTTAAGAGTAGCTAGAAATTAAAATCAATTGCTGCTTAATCCAATAAAATGTTTCTTATTTATAATGAATTTTAAAAAAATGATTTTTAGACAACAATTTTGGAACGTGTAGTTAGAATGATTAGCTAAACAGTCAAATAATAAGTTAAAAAGACTTTGAAACTTCCTTTACCTTAGAAATATCAGGGATTCTTGACTCTCCTTTAGAGTTGAAAATGCTTTTTTTAAGAGTTTCAGCAGAATCAGTCTTTGAGACCTTAATAAGAATTATAAATTTAGTCAATTGATATATTATGAATATTTAATAGTGTACTTTTAAAATGAAAAAAGTTCTTATCACTCCTGACTTTCAAGCATAAATCTGTTTAATTAAAGGGTACTATATAAATTATTCCCAAAAGTTTGCTTTATTTAAATGTTTTTTTTTAGTTTGTTAAATGAGAATTGCTGCAAACTACCTCAAACTTTGTAGAAGTAATAAAGTTCAAAGTGTTTGATCAGTCAAACTGTATTTATAAATTACTAGTCTTACTACAAAATCAAACTTTGTTTTAAGATGTTTATATGTATAAGCTCACTAATATAATAACGAATTATAAATTTAGCAATCAATAACAACTATTATATTCTACTTTTTACTATTAATTCCAAACTAAAGAAAGTTATGGTCTTATTTCAGCTGTAGTATAAAACTTAATTAGATGACATTACTTTAACAATTTAATTAAATATGCAGCTTAATAATCAATAAATAAATGAAACTTTGGTAGAAAATAATATTATTTGCTGTAAAACAACTTTTTGCCACCGAAAATTCTGAAGCACAATTGACGGCAGCGCACCAGAAACTGGTTTTTACTACGTAAGTTTAAGCAACTCATACACTTCAAAACTAATCTTTTTATTACAAAATACAATTAAAAAGTCTTACTTAAAACAGTTTTAAAGATTAAAACTATAATAGGTTAAAAAAACTAAATTACTTCAATAGTTTTTTCCATAATAGCTTGAATTTCGGCTTTATACAAAGAACGCAGTTAGCTCATTAAATCAAGTGAAAAATATTTGGTAATAATTGTTATATTCACCTATCAACTAAAAACTAGCATTATGACATCACTATGCTCATATTTCCTAAAAATCTAGCTTCTGTAAACCTTTTTAATGGAGATGTGAGCAAATAGCAAATTATATAAATTAAGAAATAAAATAATTTGACAAAATTAGAATATTAGCATCTTTTTTGAAACAATTACCTCACCGTCAACATAAAACATTAAAAAGGTCAAATTTAAACTCATCTGAAAACCTTTAATTTTGATTTTTGAAAATTAAGCTCATTTAATCAAAGTTACATGAAATTAATTCTTGTTTTCAAATGTAGATAGTTTTTCGTTTTGCAAGGCGAATTTTTAACAAAAATATAATCAACCTTATTAAATACACTTATATTTAAGCCATTAAATTATTTCTATTTAATAAATATGATTTAATTTTACAAAAATCTTATGTTAATCTGTGGCTGTAAGTATCAAGTTTTATTTTGTTTTATAGAAAACTTTTGAAAATTGATAACACTCAAAACTTTAAAGAAATAAAATTAATTAAATCAAAAAAATGTTTAAACTATATAAAAACTTTATCTTACATACTTGTATGTAACTGATATTAAACATATTTAAGTATATACCAAAGTTTCTTTGTAGAATTCATTTCTACTTGTTATATAAGTTCAGGTTTTGACAGCAAGTTAAATCAATTAATTTATTTTTGTTATTATACTATACAGATAGAGTTTGCAAATAGCTTATACTTCAGATAAACAACTCAAATGTATTATTTTGAGTGATTTAAAAACAGACATGTGATGGGTTTAGGAAATAAGATGGGCTCTGTTTGTCCAATCACTATTGGGTCAGTGAAAATCACCCAAGAGTTGGGGCAATTTAGAAGATTTAAAAAACGGGGTATTTCTTAATTCTCAAAGGTAATAAATAACAAAATTGTACGGGTGGAAGTCAGAGAAAAAAGACAAATTTGTAATATATACATTAAATGGTCATGTGACACTTTGCCAGTTGCTTGCTTTTCTTCTGTAGTTAATTATGTTGCGTTTTTAAGATACATGCTGGTTGAAATTCTTAGAAATATGACAAGAAAACTTTGAAATTGAATCTTAAAGCGATCAAATTAAAAGCATGGCAGCTAATGATAGAATATTTGTGAATATCAGAAATGTTGAAAAACAATTTTGAATGTTTCATAGAGTCACTCAGTTAAATTTTCACTAAATTGCAATAACTTTGATTCATAATAAAACTAATGAAAATTTCTTCTTGTACGGCAATACAAACAAACAAACAAACAAACAAATTTTTACAGTTATGGTCTTAAAAGTTTGTCTAAACTGATTATTAATAAAAATTAAATATTTTGAAATGAAATAAGATTAAGTGTTTTATATTTTTACAAAAAGTAAAAGCTTTGTGGTCAATGAAGATATTATCAGTTGATTTAGAGCTGATAATCAAAGTTTAAATCGTAAATCAACTGAGTATGAGTATATTAATCTTTAAGATCATAGAAATTTAGAACTAATATTTAGTTGTTTTTTAAAGAGTGTGGTATAACAGTAAATTATTTTGCTGCTGACAAAATTGTTATATTTTTGTAGATCTTATAGACCAGTGACATTTTGTTAGTCTTCTTATAACTTGATTAAAGGCTGATATAAGGATTTACAACTCATTCTAATTTGCATAATTTATTTCTTCAGCAAATTGTTGCCAGTTGTTTTTGCGTTATTGGAGCTTAGTAACGGTTATGATAGTATATCTGTTTGCCATATATAGTGGGGTTTGAAAAAGATTCTATTTGAATAAGCATATTAATTGTTTACTGTAAAAAAGTTTGTATTAAATAAGAAGAAAAATGGATACACTGTTGAAACCAAGGAACCTTTGCATAAACCCAAAATCAGTTTTGTATAAACCTAATACCTATCTGCATGCAGCAAATAGCCTTACTTAAGTACACTTTTATAATTACTAAGGAAGAGTGCGGGTCGAACTGGATATTCAAGAGAAAATTGGCAGCTGTCAGACTTATGCAGAAGCTGAAGCGACGTTGAAAAGGTTGCACAAATGTATTTTTGCGCTTCGCCTACTAAAAATATAAAAGAAATACTAATTTTAAAGCACCAGATGATTGCAAATAGTAGATAAGGTGTTGCTGATCATATATTAACTGCTGATGTGTTACTATTAACAAATTATAATTTCAAATATCTCCTCATCGACAACTAAATTATGTTGCTGATTAATATTGTTCTGGAAAGGTCATTAAGTTGCTTACTACGTGTTTTTATTTTAATATAAAGTTTCAACTAAATGTAAAGTTGACGTAGGTAAGTGATCAAAGTAAAAATTAAAGAGATTACGAATAGTTTAGATTTTAATTAATTATTTATTTTTCCAACTATCTAAAAGTTCAACTAGCCACACTTGATTAATATTCTCAAGATTTGTGTAACAAAATGTTGAATGTAGAAAATATCCAACAAGTTTCACACATTATAGCTATTAATTTTACCAAACTTTAAAACGACCATTTTTTCCCTTTAGTTTACACCAAATGTAAAGCTTTTTTTTAACGAAATCTTATTGCTGCTTAAACAATATCACAAGACACAAATATTGCACAAGTAAAACCTTGTATAAGTCCCGAGTAATAATACTATTTTAATCATTATTAATTTAATTTTCACAAAGCTTTACAATTGTTAATTTATCCATTTCGTGACTCTATTATTTTATTACTGTTTACAAGCCACTAAATATTATATATTAAAACAGTATTTATGTGAAAATTAATCAAACAAAGAACAACCCTTGGTGTCTACATGCATATTTGGTTTATTTACAGAAAATTTCTGATGAATTTTGATTTAATAGTTACAAGAGTTAAACTTTTGTATCTACAAAATTGTTTTATTGTAAGACATATAAACTTAGATTTAGTTAATTTTACTTCCTCAAAGTAAAATGGATCTATACTAAAAATTAACTTATTTTGAGGATGAACTTTTTATTTAAGTTTCTACTCAAGTCATAAATTTAAATTCTATCCAATTTGTACCCAATTTATGCCTAACAATTTTACTTAACAATCTATAAATCTAAATATTTTAGTCTAATTGAAATCTTATCTGGACAAAGAGTTTTAGTTGTGAGTTAAATTTGAACTTATTACTTGTTAAACACCTCTGCTAATACTGATTTAGTTATAAGGGTTTGGTTCAAATTTCTTTTTGCAGTTCAATACAATTTAAAAATTATAAGATTTAATTGTCTTTTAAGATTTTCGTCAATATAGTTGTTAAAAATACAAGTAGAAATTAATTAAATGTTAAAACTGTATAAATGTTTTTTTTAACTAACTAAACATTAAGAATAGATGCAACAAGTATTTTCTACTTCATTCAAGTTGATAATGTTTTATTTTATAATTATTTAATATTCATCTTGGCCAAATCAATAAATTCTTTTTGACTTTTTAAACTAAATAATATTATAACTTTTGTGCATGGACTTAAAATTGTGTTTTTAAAAAAATTAACCTTTATTTACTTTTTATTAAAAATAAAGAAATTATTTAATTAATGATATTGCTTTTAGAAAGATATTATATTTATCATGAATTTATTATACTTTTAGTTTGTTTTAGTGATTTCAGAATTACTCAATTGATTAGCAAAACTTTAATTTTGTTTTTTTACTTATCTAGCAACTTGATAACTGAAATAAGTACTAATGCTTTTAATTATTCATTGATTTTTATTCAATAAATGCGAATAAGAGTGCCTGAAAAGAGCACCTTTCGGTAAAACAAATAATATCTGTAAAGTTAGAAATATAGGAAGAAAAGACGTAACACATAGCATTGCGGTAGGAAGCAAATGACAGTGAATAATTACATAGAATGTTAATAAAAGGAAAATTTTGGAATTTAAAAATGACAATGTTGGTAAATTTATAACGGTTCAACTTCTGCTTGAAGGTGGATTTAAAGAAGTAGATTCTGGAGAAATTACCATAAATTGGGTAAACCCAAAGTATTTTCTCATCTTCTAAATTATATTTACAAAAAAGAAATACAAATAAAAAAAAATGTGAAGAAACTAATGATCACAGATTTCATGTATTAAATTAAAGAAGGTTTAAAGTTATATAGCAAGTAAGCTAGTTTTATAAATCAGTTGCTTTTTAATAGTTTTTGTAACTATATTTTAACTGTTTCAGCTTTTTGGAAAGTAAAATTGAATTATCCAACTGCATTGAATTTGCAACCTTCACTTATTATAATGGCTTTTTGGAACCTTCAACAAAAATATAAAAATTTTATAGAAGTAAGAAAATAGAGAAATATTATTTTCTTGGCTAAAGCTTTTCAAGTAGAAAGAGTTTTTCTACTTCATCAAACTTAAATATTTATGAAATATTTATTTGCTTGGTTATTTTTACTGATTTCGTTCTTTTCATATTTAATAAGAAACAGTTTTTGATTGATCGCATAATATTTATGAGATTTCACAAACTAAAGAATTCAAACTACAACCAGATTCTGTATCCTTTGAAGACCGTGAAATTACTGGAGGAAAATTGGAGTCTTCTAAGGAGAAGCAGGTAGCTACTCAATGCCGACAATTATTTTCAACATCAAAGTAAAAGTTAGATGGTTAGGAAAGAAGGTCAGTAGTATTAGCTGCAGCTTCTCCTTGTTTTGAAGCTACTTATTTTGAAGTTGTGGACCTGTGAGTATAAAATTGTGATTACTCCAGGTACGTTGCCATTTGATAAAACCTGACTTTATTTCTATTAAATTAGAAAATTGTGAGATGATTCAACTTGTCATGAAGATCTCACCACGCTTGAAAGTAAGCTAAGACTTCATTTTAACAAAATATGATGTCACAGGTGATCTACATCATACATGGAACTTATATATCCAATCAGAAATCATTGAATTCTGTTTGTCTGAAACTGATATCTTTTAAACTTCCAAAGCTGCATCTTTTAGGTACTTCAAGATCTGTTGTTCTTAACAGTTGCATTTATGTTTTAGGTTTCTTCGGCGATCCCACTAAGACCAGGAACAAG
Source organism: Pegea sp. RAD2-039 (assembly GCA_034620365.1). NCBI lineage: Eukaryota > Metazoa > Chordata > Thaliacea > Salpida > Salpidae > Pegea > Pegea sp. RAD2-039. Next base: position 3,027 of record JAQGEQ010000060.1, on the reverse strand, counting down.
AGCATTCATCTACGGTCTGTTTTCAGTTATTTGTTTGAAGATAGGGTCATCTATCTTACTTTTATAATTTTTGCCATAATATCAAACTTGTAGAAACCTTTCACCACAAGTTTTGCATCCAAAAGGCTTCTCGCCAGAATGAATTCGCATATGCGTTGCCAGATTACACGATTGTGAGAATCGTTTATTACATCTTGTACATTCGAAGGGCTTCTCTTCATATTTCTGATTATCTGAACTTTTAGTTCACCGAAGATTGTAAAGAGAACTTTAAAGAGAACAGAGAAATTCTTCCCCATTATTTTGCTTTCTAGATTGGTGGTCCATAATTTATTGCATTACTGATCTTCCTGAATATTATCAATATTTATAAAACTTATCAATCTACAAAAATAAAAGTTTAATAGTTTGTTAGACAATTCTTAAAAAATCTATATTGACTTAGTTTCAAGTAATTTGCGCCAAGGTCAACATTCAACCACAAAAATATTTACAGTAAACATAAAAATTACATTTTTAAAAATTCACTTTTTTAAATACTTTGTTAGATAAAGTTACAAATAATAAAAATTCAAAAAGTCATTTAATCTACACTTCACCATTATATACAGTTGTACAAATCACCATCTGATGAACCTTAGTAATGCAGCTTATACTGAATAAGTATCATAAAAGATGATATTCTATTTTATATTAATAAAAATTTAGGCCATAAATATATCACATGTCAAAAACCAATTTTTATAAACTGGCAGTAACTGGTAGAAAAGAAAACTTGAAGACTTTTACTTTAAAGTGGCACTAGCTTGAATGCTACTTACAGTCTATTTCACTTATATATAGAAGAAAACAACAAAATTTGATATTCAAAGTTATACTTCTATAAAAAATTTAGTTTTTAGAATTACAAAAATTCTTTTCTATAAATAACTTCAGTGAAAAGCAATATGTTGGTAAGCTGAAAAAGTAACAGTTTAAAGTAAATCAAATTCAGATTTTGTTTAAATAAAAAATACCTCAAGTTGATTTCATTTTATTGCAACTGATCTTTCACTTGATTTCGACTTTCTCTCAACTTGATTTCTTTATTCCTGAGAAAAGATTTGTCTCTAAAATAATATCTAATAGTACTATCATGTAGTAAACATTTAACATATATGATTCTAATAAATAGTTTTTTGTATGAAATTTTGCAAAAGAAAATCGAATTTGTTTCAGCAAGAAATTCCACAAAATAAAAACAATTTGATGAAAAAATTCTGATTCCATTCAAAGAATTACAGCTTAAAGTTCCCTCCTATCCCAATTATATCTAAACACTTCATCACACATTAAACGCTTGTTAAATGAAAAGTATCTCTTATACAACAAATATAAAGTCGAAAACTCGTTGAAAGCAAACTATAAGGTAAGTACAAGGACATATAGGAATGTGAAATTGAAGTTTATAAGTGGCACCACTACAGGTCAAAACAAGTAAGGTTTGTGACAGTGAAATATCATGCAAGTTTTATGAATTGGTTAAATTAAAATAAAACTTCACATTATTCATATCACCCCTTAATGATGAAAATACAAAGCATCTATATATAAGCACCTATCTATTTTCTTTTATGTAGAAATATATGATATAAATAAATACAGAGCTATTAATAATGAACTTTTGAAACATCCACAAATTCAAGGCTTTGAGAGCACATTTGATTAAGAAAATCACTGTCATCATCTTTATCAGTCTCAAAGACATTAAAGATGATGACATTCTTTTTTGTCCTCATGGTCCAAATTAAGTTTTTGGAGCGTTTCAGTGACCTTCTTGGCAAGAAGCTGCACCATACTAGCATTTTTGTCGGAACCAGAATCACCGACCACAAAGGCCCATGTGACAGGTTACTTTGTAGTCATCCAATTTGCCCATTGATTTAAACAAACTAAACAATTTTTTGTTAATCTTGGCAACATCGTTGCTAATTTCAGATTTAACTTTGGTTAATTCATCAAATACAGATTTGGTTAGATTCCGATATTAGGTTTGAATTAGAGGAAGTAGTTGTTATGTCCATGGTTCGCCATTTAATGCAAAATCATTTAAACCCCATTTGCTTTATCTGGTTGTTATCAAATATTTCATAAACTTTCTTACTCACATCACTACAGGTGAGATGAAACTAGGAGAGGATTTTAATAAACTTTATTACCGGATCTTCACTTGAGCAAATTGTATTGCATGATTGGCAATTGCCATTTCAAGCTTGTTTCGATAAAGTTAATTTGTCAGAATTTTCAGAACGTAAGGTCTTGACACTTTTATTTGACCCACCATAGTTGTGATTTTCATGAAAGATTTTTAGTGTCACCAACCCAAATAGTTCGAATCAATTTCTTATACAGATAAAATTTTATCACAAGTAATATACAAATCAATTACTGAAAATAATTTGATAACAACTTATAAGCACTTATTCAATAGAATATAACTTATAACCTTATTCAAATAGAATGAATTAGGTTATAGGTAAAACTTAAACTTACCTGAATTAAAAGTTTTAATTTCAAAGATATCTTCGAACTCTCATTGAATTTTTCCTGATCAGTTTTGAATAGTCTTTTGTTTCCAAAATCCCTGCAAACGTCTTTCTAAAAAAACAAAAGTTTAATCCAAATGCTAATTAATATATCTTAATTATTGAAAACTTTATTTTTAAATAAATTAAATATTATGCTTTCTATACTGTATATATGCTACAAATGTAGATTTTCATCAATAAAAAGTAGATTTTAAATTTAAACTTGCCTAGAGACTGATAAAAGTGGTCATGACAGACCACATTTAATTTTTTCGAGTTTTAAATTTTACCAGAAACTTAATTTTAGATATTACCTGAATTTTACCTGAACCATTGATATTTTAGTACTTAAAACTTTTCACATGAAATCCAACCATCCAATTACTAGAAAACAAAGTTTGAAAGTATTTAAACGTTATTAAGCAATACCAGAAAATTTCTAGACGAGCGTGATGAACGT
>JAQGEQ010000385.1:0-15837 GCA_034620365.1 Pegea sp. RAD2-039 | reverse complement strand
ATAGAATTGTAAAATCATTATATTTGATTTTTAAGAATAATATTACAATTAGAATAGTAATGCTTTAGTGAAAAACTATTTTCAGAAAAAAATGTAAAACTATATAAAAGTAAAGTCGTAAATGAAATAATTTTCACTTAGAAATGTAATAAGATAGACAATAGGTTTCTAATTGTAAAAATTTAAGCAATTTTATGAAACATGTAATAACTACAACTTTGAAAACCTAATGTTTCTAGTATGTGTTACATTCTGTTAAATAATTTATATTATTAAAATATTAAAAAAGTTGCAAGCAATCATGTCTTACTATAAATATAGTAATTACCACAAATTATTAAATCTAAATTCATTGTAACTTTTATTATAGCCTTAATTTGAACTGATGGAATACTTGGTGAAGCCTTCTATTTTAATTTTGTTGTAGCTTATCATCAAGATTTCAATTTAAAAATTAAGCGATTTTAAATCACATAACTAACTATTTTTGAATTTATTAAATTATATTTACTACGTCTTATATTAAACTTAAGAAGTAATTTTTAATTATCAAACCTTCGCTTTTTATAAAAAGATTTGGTTTATAGTTTATATATAATGCTTTATAATATTTTCAATTATTTAGAAATTTGAACATCTATTAAGTAATAAATTTTTATTTTTACTTAATTTGAAAAAAGTTTCTTTAAAACCAAAATTGGTTTTAAAAAATTTAATATTAAAATTGATGATTTTTAGTCTAGATATAATAATAATAGATAGTCTAGATAATAAAAGATATATTTCATTAATTGTTTAATAAGGAACACGATACTAACTAAATTTATAATTTTGGAATGGACTTCTTTGGCTTATAATAAGTTAATTAACAAATATATCGAATAAGACACAAATAAAAATAATTCAGCAATATGTTTCAAGTTAAATTTATAATTTTAATAAGTGTCTTAATAATAAACTAGATAAAAATAAAAGATTAATATCAACAAACCATTATTAACCAACTAGTATTAACCAACTAATATTAACCGACCAGTATCAGCCAACCAGTATTAAGCGATCAGTATCAGCTAACTAGTATTAACCAAGATTCAGAATAGGACCATTATATGTCTTTTGCTACCAGTGCTTCTGATTCCTCTATGCCATTGTCAAGGGCTCATACCTTAGACTACATAAGAGCAAAGTTGTAACTGTGGCGTTTAGATGTCATCTTCCGCCGCCACCTCTATAAGAGTATTAGAGGTGTATGTTGGATTTTAATACTATCTTCATGCATGCACATTGAACTTGATTATAGTGGAGAGTAGCGTAAACCGAAAAAACGACTTAGTAATTTGCTAAAATCAAAGTTTTATTAGAATTACAAGTTATCAAAAGCGATCTTAAAATCATTGAGTTAGAGTTGACAAAATATTTCAGAAAAGGAAAGTGCGATTTGAAAAAACATTTTTGAGTTAAAAGGTTTGAAAATAATTTGGGAGTAGAAACTTGAATCCCTTTTTTGATTTTGTTTAAAACTTCTTTTCTAAAAAAAATGATTTTTATTTTTATTAACAGAACAACTGTACATATTTCATCTGTAATAACTCAATAATTGAAGAAAATAAGTAACATGTTAACTTACTCATAAACTGGAAGCACTTGAAAATGTTTAATGACGGTTTTTTCGGTTCTTCAATTTTCTATAAAAGTAAAAAGTATAAATAAAAAACAACTTTGTAAGAATAAGTTTATAAGCTGGTGCTAAAAGGTTTTCTTATTTAAATGTTACCTCTTCAATTTCAAGGTCCTTTTGAGTCTGTAAGGTTATTTATAAAAAATAAAGTAATTAAAGTGTTTTTAATAAATTACTTAATGTGATATTTTATTGAAAAACTATCTATGATTATACCCTAAACTACTTGCTTAGATTCTTAGTAAAAATGAATCCAAACTAATTCTTATTTACAGATTTCCATGCTTTAATTTTAAAATTTTAAAATAAAATCATGAAAATGTAAAAATTTTTAAACTTACCAGAGCTACAACTTTATCCTTATCTAGACCCAGAAGATTTCTGAAAAACTATTGAAAAAGTTAATTTTAGAGATAGATTTAAAATAAACATAGAAAAAACAACTTTTATCATTATTCTAAATCTTATGAGCTTTTATTAAACTAATGAAAAAAGATCTGAGCATTTGAAAATTATAATTTACTTTTTTCATTTTACTTTTCTTCTTTGGTTTTATCTCATTGACCAAACAGTCGTCATCCACATACTTGCTGGTAACCTAAATTGAGAATAAAATATAAATATGATTAATATGATTTCCAAACTGACATAAAAGTTTTTAAACATTAGATTTTACCATGGTTGACGTTTTAATTTCGGGTAAAACCAAGTTGTAAATGGGTCTAGGAAAAACCTAAAAATAATAATAGTCACAAAAATGTCTTCAAATTAATTTTACTAGTTTGGCTGTTTGCAAAAACTTAAGATTAGAAAAAAAGTTCTTGAACATTAAATTTCTAATTTTATTTTTAAGGCATACAAGCAAAAATTTACCAAATTGTTGTAATTCTCAGATATAATCATGTTTGGAAGTTGTAACATTTTATCTTCCATAACCTATTAAAATAGATAAGTTACCATTTAGAAACAAAAATGTATAAGTGAAAAATTTATCAAACAAAAAGTAATATACTAAATTAAAATTTGTAAGGCCGCTATATATTTTATTAAAAGGTAGGAACACTTTCTAATGATTTTATTAATCCATAAAAACAATGTAGTTTAAAATACAACTTTTTATCGATATTGTTTTTAATCCTAATAACAAAGCTCTACATCTCACATTGTCATTGTCATCTGCAATTTTTCCCTCTAGTTTGTTTGCTTTTAATGTTAGATTTTCAAGAAAGCAGTTTTGATTGACCTATTGTCGTATAAAAAAATTGATTTAGGAATATCTTAAAATGCTATTATACAAAATATAACCAGCAAATTGTGACAATGCAGTATAAATAAGATAAACGTTTGATATAATTAACATATCTTACAAGAATTATTTCAGTTTTGTAAGTCAATAGCAAATAAAATTCAATTATTATCTTATGGTGGTTTGCAATTAACTTAATCTTGACAAGTTTTATGATTGCATGTTTTTCACAAAGTAAATAATGTTTATTTTCACCTTTGATACGGGAAGTGAAGACAGTTTCTTTCTGTAAATGTTTGGTGTCAAACCAACTTCTTGCTGTAATAAATAACTTTTGTCACAACTTTAACAATAAGGAAAATGTTTAAATTCTAATATTTATTTATAACTTTCAACCATTGACTTTATGTTTAGAATAATAAAGGAATTTTACATATTTTACAGCACTTAATTAATTCGTATAAATTTTTTATTTTTAAATTTAAAATAATTCAATAAACAACAAAATGAAACATTTCAAACTTTGATTACCTCCAAAAAATCAGAAGCTCCTGAACAATCGACAGCCACTCTTTCAGAGCCCCCACTTTTACCAATAACTGGTCCCTGAAGAAGGAAACAAAAATTCAAGTTCTCTTCAGTGGAATAAAATTCAACTTACATCGGAAAAGGAGGCAGTGATATCATCAATATTATATACAGGTCGCTGTAAAAATTAATTGTCAGATTAGCGTATGATATGTGTGTAGTAATTTGCAAATTTGTAATTTTATCTTTATATTTTTGAAGATGTAGTTATGTTAGTTAACAATAAAACTAATACTTTAAGAAAAAGTTAAAAAAACTTTGAAAATTTTTATACCTTAGAAAGATCAGGGAGTCCTGTTTCTCCTTTAGAGTTGAAAATTCCTTTTTCAACAGCTTCAGCAGAATCAGATTTTGAGGCCTAAAAAAATTAAACAATTACTGAATTGATATTATATAAATATATATTTACTAATACATAATTGGTAATTCAAAATTGTATAAGTTCTTAATACTTCTGACTTTCAAGCACTAAAGTTGTTAATTAAAAATTACTTAACAAATTAATTCACAAAAATTTGATTCATTTAAATATTTATTCAGTTTGTAAAATAAGAAAAGCTTTAGAGCTACAATCAACTTCTTGCTGTAATAATTAGATTCCGTCAGAACTTAAGCAATAAAAATAATATTTTATACCAATATTTCATCAACTAAAAGTTTCAATTATAATTTTTCACTACTAACTTTATGTTCAGACTCTTTCTTTAATAACAAACTGAGATCTTCATTTAGGTCTTCATCATTCAAAATATCCTGCAATTAAATTAATATGATTTGAATGTTAATCAAAAATTTTAGAAACGTTGTTAAAATTATTTCTGATAATTAAATCAAAATATCATCGAAACATTTTAATTAAATAAAATAAAAATAAAAAGAGAAAAATACAAGTTTCTAAATCAGCTTACATCTGCAATAAGCTCAAACACCTCATCACTATAAGATGTAACTTTTGACGTCTGAAAAAAGAGATTGAAAATTAATTCTCATTAATTTTGATGTTTTAATATTAATGTCTTACTTTAGCTGGATCCTTCCTTTTCAACAGTGATTTGAGAACTAGAATCGGCTTCGTCCTCCCAATCACTATCGGGTCAGTGAAAACAACCTGGAAGTTGGTAGAAATTAGAAAATCAAACATTAAACAAATTAAACAAAAGTTTCTTAGGTAAACAAATGATTAAATCATTTGTAAAACTTATAAAGCAAATTTAAGAGGTTTCTATACATCAACAATTTATTAAACAAAACTTACCCTTTTGTTTTTAGCATCATACTCAAGTATACACTGCTCCTTCAATTTTTCCATCTTAGCTTTTTCAATTAGTTTTATTTGCTCAGGGTCAAACAAATCATCACTCAAAAGCTCCTAGTTTTAAATATCAAAGTTAAAACATGTAGACGAAATAATAATTAGCTTCTAGTTATTTGGTTTAAGTTGATAAATATGAGTTCTAATTTATCTGTGTAGCTAGAGTTAGACTATATAATGGGCTACCTCGACCATTTTTGCTGTTTCTTCATCCATAGGTTCTTCTGATGGCTTCGTAGCTGGTTTCTGAAATTTAACATATTAATTAAAAGTTAATCATTAGTTATCTTTAATTTATTTTGTTTCAAAACGTTACTTTCTGAGAGTTATATTAATTTAAAATGAGTTTACAAAATTCGTACATTCAATTCGTCCCCATGTAATTTATTTTTAGCAAAAAGATCATTCCAAATATCAATTTTTGTATGCTAACAAAGATTTTAATTAATTATAGAGTTGTCTCAAAAGTAGTAAAAGGTTTTATAGTTATAAATAATGATTTGCAAATAATAATCAAAATACAAAATTTCCAACCTTGAATACCTCACAACAATCAGAAGCCTTAGTATCTTCTGAAAAGTTCAAAACCGATCTTCTATCACTTCCAGTTTCACCAATAACAGCTCCCTTGAAAAAAATAGACAGATTTAAGTAACAGAGATTTCTTTCTTTCGATGTTGGAAACCAACTTACATCCCAAAAACACTTAACAGTGTCATCAACACTAGATTCATATCGCTGTAAAATTTTGGTTTTGGATTAACATTTAATAAATTCTACCCTACAATTCTAAAGGTTTAAAAGAATTGTTAAAAGTAGCTAGAAATTAAAATCAATTGCTGCTTAATCCAATAAAATGTTTCTTATTTATAATGAATTTTAAAAAAATGATTTTTAGACAACAATTTTGGAACGTGTAGTTAGAATGATTAGCTAAACAGTCAAATAATAAGTTAAAAAGACTTTGAAACTTCCTTTACCTTAGAAATATCAGGGATTCTTGACTCTCCTTTAGAGTTGAAAATGCTTTTTTTAAGAGTTTCAGCAGAATCAGTCTTTGAGACCTTAATAAGAATTATAAATTTAGTCAATTGATATATTATGAATATTTGATAGTGTACTTTTAAAATGAAAAAAGTTCTTATCACTCCTGACTTTCAAGCATAAATCTGTTTAATTAAAGGGTACTATATAAATTATTCCCAAAAGTTTGCTTTATTTAAATGTTTTTTTTTTAGTTTGTTAAATGAGAATTGCTGCAAACTACCTCAAACTTTGTAGAAGTAATAAAGTTCAAAGTGTTTGATCAGTCAAACTGTATTTATAAATTACTAGTCTTACTACAAAATCAAACTTTGTTTTAAGATGTTTATATGTATAAGCTCACTAATATAATAACGAATTATAAATTTAGCAATCAATAACAACTATTATATTCTACTTTTTACTATTAATTCCAAACTAAAGAAAGTTATGGTCTTATTTCAGCTGTAGTATAAAACTTAATTAGATGACATTACTTTAACAATTTAATTAAGTATGCAGCTTAATAATCAATAAATAAATGAAACTTTGGTAGAAAATAATATTATTTGCTGTAAAACAACTTTTTGGCACCGAAAATTCTGAAGCACAATTGACGGCAGCGCACCAGAAACTGGTTTTTACTACGTAAGTTTAAGCAACTCTTACACTTCAAAACTAATCTTTTTATTACAAAATACAATTAAAAAGTCTTACTTAAAACAGTTTTAAAGATTAAAACTATAATAGGTTAAAAAAACTAAATTACTTCAATAGTTTTTTCCATAATAACTTGAATTTCGGCTTTATACAAAGAACGCAGTTAGCTCATTAAATCAAGTGAAAAATATTTGGTAATAATTGTTATATTCACCTATCAACTAAAAACTAGCATTATGACATCACTATGCTCATATTTCCTAAAAATCTAGCTTCTGTAAACCTTTCTAATGGAGATGTGAGCAAATAGCAAATTATATAAATTAAGAAATAAAATAATTTGACAAAATTAGAATATTAGCATCTTTTTTGAAACAATTACCTCACCGTCAACATAAAACATTAAAAAGGTCAAATTTAAACTCATCTGAAAACCACTAATTTTGATTTTTGAAAATTAAGCTCATTTAATCAAAGTTACATGAAATTAATTCTTGTTTTCAAATGTAGATAGTTTATCGTTTTGCAAGGCGAATTATTAACAAAAATATAATCAACCTTATTAAATAACCTTAGTTTTAAGCAGTTAAATTATTTCTATTTAATAAATATCATTTAATTTTACAAAAATCTTATGTTAATCTGTGGCTGTAAGTATCAAGTTTTATTTTGTTTTATAGAAAACTTTTGAAAATTGATAACACTCAAAACTTTAAAGAAATAAAATTAATTAAATCAAAAAAATGTTTAAACTATATAAAAACTTTATCTTACATACTTGTATGTAACTGATATTAAACATATTTAAGTATATACCAAAGTTTCTTTGTAGAATTCATTTCTACTTGTTATATAAGTTCAGGTTTTGACAGCAAGTTAAATCAATTAATTTATTTTTGTTATTATATCATATAGATAGAGTTTGCATATAGCTTATACTTCAGATAAACAACTCAAATGTATTATTTTGAGTGATTTAAAAATTGTAAAATTTTGAGTGTTTTAGGTTTAGGAAATAAGATGGGCTTTGTTTGTCCAATCACTATTGGGTCAGTGAAAATCACTCAAGAGTTGGGACAATTTAGAAGAATTAAAAAACGGGATATTTCTTAATTCTCAAAGGTAATAAATAACAAAATAATACGGTTGAAAGTCAGAGAAAAAAGACAAATTTGTAATATATACATTAAATGGTCATGTGACACTTTGCCAGTTGCTTGCTTTTCTTCTGTAGTTAATTATGTTGCGTTTTTAAGATACATGCTGGTTGAAATTCTTAGAAATATGACAAGAAAACTTTGAAATTGAATCTTAAAGTGATCAAATTAAAAGCATGGCAGCTAATGATAGAATATTTGTGAATATCAGAAATGATAAAAAACAATTTTGAATGTTTCATAGAGTCACTCAGTTAAAAATTTACTAAATTGCAATAACTTTGATTCATAATAAAACTAATGAAAATTTCTTCTTGTACGGCAATACAAACAAACAAATTTTTACAGTTATGGTCTTATAAGTTTATTTAAACTGATTATTAATAAAAATTAAATATTTTGAAATGAAATAAGATTAAGTGTTTTATATTTTTATAGAAAGTAAAAGCTTTGTGGTCAATGAAGATATTATCAGTTGATTTAGAGCTAATAATCGAAGTTTAAATCGTAAATCAACTGAGTATGAGTATATTAATCTTTAAGATCATAGTAATTTAGAACTAATATTTAGTTGCTTTTTGAAGAGTGTGGTATAACAGTAAATTATTTTGCTGCTGACAAAATTGTGAGATTTTTATAGATCTTATAGACCAGTGACATTTTGTTAGTCTTCTTATAACTTGATTAAAGGCTGATATAAGGATTTACAACTCATTCTAATTTGCATAATTTATTTCTTCCGCAAATTGTTGCCAGTTGTTTGGGCGTTATTGGAGCTTAGTAACGGTTAAGATAGTATATCTGTTTGCCATATATAGTGGGGTTTGAAAAAGATTCTATTTGAATAAGCATATTAATTGTTTACTGTAAAAAAGTTTGTATTAAATAAGAAGAAAAATGGATACACTGTTGAAACCAAGGAACCTTTGCATAAACCCAAAATCAGTTTTGTATAAACCTAATACCCATCTGCATGCAGCAAATAGCCTTATTGAAGTACACTTTTAATATTACTAAAGAAGAGTGTGGGTCGAACTGGACATTCAAGAGAAAATTGGCAGCTGTCAGACTTATGCAGAAGCTGAAGCGACGTTGAAAAGGTTGCACAAATGTATTTTTGCGCTTCGCCTACTAAAAATATAGAAGAAATACTAATTTTAAAGCACCAGATGATTGCAAATAGTAGATAAGGTGTTGCTGATCATATATTAACTGCTGATGTGTTACTGTTTACAAATTATAATTTCAAATGACTTCTCATCGACAACTAAATTATGTTGCTGATTAATATTGTTCTGGAAATGTTATTAAGTTGTTTACTACTTGCTTTTATTTTAATATAAAGTTTCAACTAAACGTAAAGTTGACGTAGGTAAGTGATCAAAGTAAAAATTAAAGAAATTACAAATAGTTTCGATATTAATTAATCATTTATTTTTCCAACTATCTAAAAGTTCAACTAGCCACAATTGACTAATATTCCTAAGGTTCTTGTAACAACATTTTGAATGTAGAAAATATCCAACAAGTTTCACACATTATGGCTATTAATTTTACCAAACTTTAAAACGACCATTTTTTCCCTTTAGTTTACACCAAATGTAAAGCTTTTTTTTATCGAAATCTTATTGCTGCTTAAACAATATCACAAGACACAAATATTGCACAAGTAAAACCTTGTATAAGTCCCGAGTAATAATACTATTTTAATCATTATTAATTTAATTTTCACAAAGTTTTACAATTGTAAATTTATTCATTTTGTGACTGTAATATATTATTACTGTTTACAAGCCACTAAATATTATATATTAAAACAGTATTTATGTGAAAATTAATCTAACAAAGAACAAGCCTTGGTGTCTACATGCATATTTGGTTTATTTACAGAACATTTCTGATGAATTTTGATTTAATAGTTACAAGAGTTAAACTTTTGTATCTACAAAATTGTTTTATTGTAAGACATATAAACTTAGATTTAGTTAATTTTACTTCCTCAAAGTAAAATGGATCTATACTAAAAATTAACTTATTTTGAGGATGAACTTTTTATTTAAGTTTCTACTCAAGTCATAAATTTAAATTCTATCCAATTTGTACCCAATTTATGCCTAACAATTTTACTTAACAATCTATAAATCTAAATATTTTAGTCTAATTGAAATCTTATCTGGACAAAGAGTTTTAGTTGTGAGTTAAATTTGAACTTATTACTTGTTAAACACCTCTGCTAATACTGATTTAGTTATAAGGGTTTGGTTCAAATTTCTTTTTGCAGTTCAATACAATTTAAAAATTATAAGATTTAATTGTCTTTTAAGATTTTCGTCAATATAGTTGTTAAAAATACAAGTAGAAATTAATTAAATGTTAAAACTGTATAATAGTTTTTTTTAACTAACTAAACATTAAGAATAGATGCAACAAGTATTTTCTACTTCATTCAAGTTGATAATGTTTTATTTTATAATTATTTAATATTCATCTTGGCCAAATCAATAAATTCTTTTTGACTTTTTAAACTAAATAATATTATAACTTTTGTGCATGGACTTAAAATTGTGTTTTTAAAAAAATTAACCTTTATTTACTTTTTATTAAAAATAAAGAAATTATTTAATTAATGATATTGCTTTTAGAAAGATATTATATTTATCATGAATTTATTATACTTTTAGTTTGTTTTAGTGATTTCAGAATTACTCAATTGATTAGCAAATCTTTAATTTTGTTTTTTTACTTATCTAGCAACTTGATAACTGAAATAAGTACTAATGCTTTTAATTATTCATTGATTTTTATTCAATAAATGCGAATAAGAGTGCCTGAAAAGAGCACCTTTCGGTAAAACAAATAATATCTGTAAAGTTAGAAATATAGGAAGAAAAGACGTAACACGTGGCATTGCGGTAGGAAGCAGATGACAGTGAATAATTACATAGAATGTTAATAAAAGGAAAATTTTGGAATTTAAAAATGACAATGTTGGTAAAATTATAACGGTTCAACTTCTGCTTGAAGGTGGATTTAAAGAAGTAGATTCTGGAGAAATTACCATAAATTGGGTAAACCCAAAGTATTTTCTCATCTTCTAAATTATATTTACAAAAAAGAAATACAAATAAAAAAAAATGTGAAGAAACTAATGATCACAGATTTCATGTATTAAATTAAAGAAGGTTTAAAGTTATGTAGCAAGTAAGCTAGTTTTATAAATCAGTTGCTTTTTAATAGTTTTTGTAACTATATTTTAACTGTTTCAGCTTTTTGGAAAGTAAAATTGAATTATCCAACTGCATTGGATTTGCAACCTTCACTTATTATAATGGCTTTTTGGAACCTTCAACAAAAATATAAAAATTTTATAGAAGTAAGAAAATAGAGAAATATTATTTTCTTGGCTAAAGCTTTTCAAGTAGAAAGAGTTTTTCTACTTCATCAAACTTAAATATTTATGAAATATTTATTTGCTTGGTTATTTTTACTGATTTCGTTCTTTTCATATTTAATAAGAAACAGTTTTTGATTGATCGCATATTTATGAGATTTCACAAACTAAAGAATTCAAATTAAAACCAGATTCTGTATCCTTTGAAGACTGTGAAATTACTGGAGGAAAATTGGAGTCTTCTAAGGAGTAGCAGGTAGCTACTCACTGCCGACAATTATTTTCAACATCAAAGTAAAAGTTAGATGGTTAGGAAAGAAGGTCAGTAGTATTAGCTGCAGCTTCTCCTTGTTTTGAAGTTGTGGACTTGTGAGTATAAAATTGTGATTACTCCAGGTACGTTGCCATTTGATAAAACCTGACTTTATTTCTATTAAATTAGAAAATTGTGAGATGATTCAACTTGTCATGAAGATCTCACCACGCTTGAAAGTAAGCTAAGACTTCATTTTAACAAAATATGATGTCACAGGTGATCTACATCATACATGGAACTTATATATCCAATCAGAAATCATTGAATTCTGTTTGTCTGAAACTGATATTGCTTTTAAACTTCCAAAGCTGCATCTTTTAGGTACTTCAAGATCTGTTGTTCTTAACAGTTGCATTTATGTTTTAGGTTTCTTCGGCGATCCCACTAAGACCAGGAACAAGAGCATTCATCTACGGTCTGTTTTCAGTTATTTGTTTGAAGATAGGGTCATCTATCTTACTTTTATAATTTTTGCCATAATATCAAACTTGTAGAAACCTTTCACCACAAGTTTTGCATCCAAAAGGCTTCTCGCCAGAATGAATTCGCATATGCGTTGCCAGATTACACGATTGTGAGAATCGTTTATTACATCTTGTACATTCGAAGGGCTTCTCTTCATATTTCTGATTATCTGAACTTTTAGTTCACCGAAGATTGTAAAGAGAACTTTAAAGAGAACAGAGAAATTCTTCCCCATTATTTTGCTTTCTAGATTGGTGGTCCATAATTTATTGCATTACTGATCTTCCTGAATATTATCAATATTTATAAAACTTATCAATCTACAAAAATAAAAGTTTAATAGTTTGTTAGACAATTCTTAAAAAATCTATATTGACTTAGTTTCAAGTAATTTGCGCCAAGGTCAACATTCAACCACAAAAATATTTACAGTAAACATAAAGATTACATTTTTAAAAATTCACTTTTTTAAATACTTTGTTAGATAAAGTTACAAATAATAAAAATTCAAAAAGTCATTTAATCTACACTTCACCATTATATACAGTTGTACAAATCACCATCTGATGAACCTTAGTAATGCAGCTTATACTGAATAAGTATCATAAAAGATGATATTCTATTTTATATTAATAAAAATTTAGGCCATAAATATATCACATGTCAAAAACCAATTTTTATAAACTGGCAGTAACTGGTAGAAAAGAAAACTTGAAGACTTTTACTTTAAAGTGGCACTAGCTTGAATGCTACTTACAGTCTGTTTCACTTGTATATGGAAGAAAACAACAAAATTTGATATTCAAAGTTATACTTCTATAAAAAGTTTCGTTTTTGCAATCACAAAAATTCTTTGTTATAAATAACTTCAGTGAAAAGCAATATGTTGGTAAGCTGAAAAAGCAACAGTTTAAAGTAAATCAAATTCAGATTTTGTTTAAATAAAAAATAACTCAAGTTGATATTATTTTATTGCAACTGATCTTTCACTTAATTTCGACTTTCTCTCAACTTGATTTCTTTATTTCTAAGAAAAGATTTGTCTTTAAAATAATATCTAGTAGCACTATCATGTAGTAAACATTTAACATATATGATTCTAATAAATAGTTTTTTGTATGAAATTTTGCAAAAGAAAATCGAATTTGTTTCAGCAAGAAATTCCACAAAATAAAAACAATTTGATGAAAAAATTCTGATTCCATTCAAAGAATTACAGCTTAAAGTTCCCTCCTATCCCAATTATATCTAAACACTTCATCACACATTAAACGCTTGTTAAATGAAAAGTATCTCTTATACAACAAATATAAAGTCGAAAAGTCGTTGAAAGCAAACTATAAGGTAAGTACAAGGACATATAGGAATGTGAAATTGAAGTTTATAAGTGGCACCACTACAGGTCAAAACAAGTAAGGTTTGTGACAGTGAAATATCATGCAAGTTTTATGAATTGGTTAAATCAAAATAAAACTTCACATTATTCATACCACCCCTTAATGATGAAAATACAAAACATCTATATATAAGCACCTATCTATTTTCTTTTATGTAGAAATACATGATATAAATAAATACAGAGCTATTAATAATGAACTTTTGAAACGTCCACAAAATCAAGGCTTTGAGAGCACATTTGATTAAGAAAATCACTGTCATCATCTTTATCAGTCTCAAAGACATTAAAGATGATGACATTCTTTTTTGTCCTCATGGTCCAAATTAAGTTTTTGGAGCGTGTCAGTGACCTTCTTGGCAAGAAGCTGCACCATACTAGCATTTTTGTCGGAACCAGAATCACCGACCACAGAAGCCCATGTGACAGGTTACTTTGTAGTCATCCAATTTGCCCATTGATTTAAACAAACTAAACAATTTTTTGTTAATCTTGGCAACATCGTTGCTAATTTCAGATTTAACTTTGGTTAATTCATCAAATACAGATTTGGTTAGATTCAGATATTAGGTTTGAATTAGAGGAAGTAGTTGTTATGTCCATGGTTCGCCATTTAATGCAAAATCATTTAAACCCCATTTGCTTTATCTGGTTGTTATCAAATATTTCATAAACTTTCTTCCTCACATCACTACAAGTGAGATGAAACTAGGAGAGGCTTTTAATAAACTTTATTACCGGATCTTCACTAGAGCAAATTGTATTGCATGATTGGCAATTGCCATTTCAAGCTTGTTTCGATAAAGTTAATTTGTCAGAATTTTCAGAACGTAAGGTCTTGACACTTTTATTTGGACCCACCATAGTTGTGATTTTCATGAAATATTTTTAGTGTCACCAACCCAAATAGTTCGAATCAATTTCTTATACAGATAAAATTTTATCACAAGTAATATACAAATCAATTACTAAAAATAATTTGATAACAACTTATAACCACTTATTCAATAGAATATAACTTATAACCTTATTCAAATGGAATGGATTAGGTTATAGGTAAAACTTAAACTTACCTGAATTAAAAGTTTTAATTTCAAAGATATCTTCGAACTCTCATTGAATTTTTCCTGATCAGTTTTGAATAGTCTTTTGTTTCCAAAATCCCTGCAAACGTCTTTCTAAAAAAACAAAAGTTTAATCCAAATGCTAATTAATATATCTTAATTATTGAAAACTTTATTTTTAAATAAATTAAATATTATGCTTTCTATACTGTATATATGCTACAAATGTAGATTTTCATCAATAAAAAGTAGATTTTAAATTTAAACTTTCACTAACCAAGGTTTAATCATTATTTTTTCGAGTTTTCAATTTTATCAGAAACTTAATTTTAGATTTTACCTGAACTATTGATAATTCAGTACTTAAAACTTTTCACATGAAATCCAACCATCCAATTACTAGAAAACAAAGTTTGAAAGTATTTTAACGTTATTAAGTACTACCAGAAAATTTCTAGACGAGCGTGATGAACGTTGGAAAATAAAAGGGATTCGTCAAATCTTTTATTGCTTTTATACTGTTTTCCCTGTTTCCTTATTTGGAAACAATTTATTTACAGTGTTTCCTAATTAATTCTGCAATATTTAATAATATTGTAAATTTCATTAAATTTTTAAAATATAATGATAAATATAATTGCCGGCTAAGTTTAAAAACATTTTTGAAAATAAAATCATTTTTTGTGGAACAGTAATTAAATTTCATTAGATTTACAATGAAAAATAATGTAACAATTCTATTTGATTCACTCCTTCTATGTATAAACAATTCTTTTTATGTAGTAATATATATCTTCTTCCTAGTAAAAATACTTGTACAAGAAATAGTTTTTGACATTTCAATTACTAAAAGTGATTGTATTAATTCTAGGAGCTTCTGCTGTATGAACCTTTTCATTTGTTTTATATAATTAGTTGTTTTCTAAACTATTTATATCCACATTTTCCTAATAGTTTTAAATAATCTGAAATTTGTTTTTTTAAATACATATAAAATAACTCTTGGCAAAGTCTATTCCTTATTGTAAAAAGCTTCTCGGCAGGCTTTCTTAACTTTCATAGACGCTACTGGTTTCAATAAATTTTTGTGCGCAAGTTTATATTAGAGAAGAAGTCATTTGGATGATGAATCTAACTTTAACTGTTTTTGAAGTAAAATTTCCACCAACTACTAGATTTTCGTTGAACATCGATGAGTTGTATTGTAGTCGGAAAAGTCGAAATTTAAATAGTTTGCTTTGTAACTGCAGAATAAAGATTACAAGATTTATTAAAAGGTATGCATTTATAGATAATGAATAATTAATTTGATTATAAAAAGCTACAGGCGTTTAAGATGACTGTCTCATATCGTAAAGTAATAAGGCTATATGATAATGCATTATTTGAATTACTAGAAAAGTTTCTTTCAAACTTTAAACTTTAGATCAACATGCTACCGAGAGAAAATTGAAGAAATCACGCAAATCAGATCTTACATTACGTTTTATTACAAATCAGATCTTACATTACGTTTTATTACACGGGCAACAGATGAATTA
>JAQGEQ010000218.1:0-25722 GCA_034620365.1 Pegea sp. RAD2-039 | reverse complement strand
CTTTTCACATGAAATCCAACCATCCAATTACCAGAAAACAAAGTTTGAAAGTATTTAAACGTTATTAAGTAATACCAGAAAATTTCTAGACGAGCGTGATGAACGTTGGAAAATAAAAGGGATTCGTCGAATCTTTTATTGCTTTTATACTGTTTTCCCTGTTTCCTTATTTGGAAACAATTTATTTACAGTGTTTCCTAATTAATTCTGCAATATTTAATAATATTGTAAATTTCATTAAATTTTTAAAATATAATGATAAATATAATTGCCGGCTAAGTTTAAAAACATTTTTGAAAATAAAATCATTTTTTGTGGAACAGTAATTAAATTTCATTAGATTTACAATGAAAAATAATGTAACAATTCTATTTGATTCACTCCTTCTATGTATAAACAATTCTTTTTATGTAGTAATATATATCTTCTTCCTAGTAAAAATACTTGTACAAGAAATAGTTTTTGACATTTCAATTACTAAAAGTGATTGTATTAATTCTAGGAGCTTCTGCTGTATGAACCTTTTCATTTGTTTTATATAATTAGTTGTTTTCTAAACTATTTATATCCACATTTTCCTAATAGTTTTAAATAATCTGAAATTTGTTTTTTTAAATACATATAAAATAACTCTTGGCAAAGTCTATTCCTTATTGTAAAAAGCTTCTCGGCAGGTTTTCTTAACTTTCATAGACGCTACTGGTTTCAATAAATTTTTGTGCGCAAGTTTATATTAGAGAAGAAGTCATTTCGATGATGAATCTAACTTTAACTGTTTTTGAAGTAAAATTTCCACCAACTACTAGATTTTCGTTGAACATCGATGAGTTGTATTGTAGTCGGAAAAGTCGAAATTTAAATAGTTTGCTTTGTAACTGCAGAATAAAGATTACAAGATTTATTAAAAGGTATGCATTTATAGATAATGAATAATTAATTTGATTATAAAAAGCTACAGGCGTTTAAGATGACTGTCTCATATCGTAAAGTAATAAGGCTATATGATAATGCATTATTTGAATTACTAGAAAAGTTTCTTTCAAACTTTAAACTTTAGATCAACATGCTACCGAGAGAAAATTGAAGAAATCACGCAAATCAGATCTTACATTACGTTTTATTACACGGGCAACAGATGAATTAAGATGAAGACCAAATAACTAATTTTGCAAGTCTTACATCTTATACCAACCACCGAATGTAGATGATGACGATGAGAAAAATGTTACCAACTAAATCTAAGAGGTGATATCGAGAACAATCAAAATGAGATGTTTTGGAATCCCTTTAACTATAAGAGTACCAACCGGCCACATTAGAAGATGTTGATTATGTAGCTTTATAGAAGTTAAAAGAACACGTTAGATACAATTATGCACGAGGCAGTGCAAAAAGTGCCATAGCAAAAAGTGAGAGAGTTTCTAATAACAATTTTGGTGTGAAGCTAAATATTTCAATCACTAACACCAAAAAGCGTTGATTTAAGTCTTTTTAAATTTGTGAATAATCCTATAGCTGTAAAGTTCAACTTAAGTCTAAAATTCTACAACTTAGCAGTAAAGCAGCATGATGGTTTATTAAACACTTATTAAGCTCCCAAACTGATCAACTTCCTATAGATTAAAAAAAACTGATGCCATGCTTATTGTTAGAATATTCTAAGTAAATCAAATCTATAGGTAACAACATCGAACAGCATAATAATAAGCAGTATTTTTACAAGCAGATGTTGTACCAGACAACTGGTGACACACCATATTTTTTGGAAAGATTTATTCACAAATGATTGCCGAATCAGTAATCCCAATCATTGTTTGTAATCAATCTGAGGGATAGATTTTATTCCCGATAAATAACTCCATTTCTGATCTAAAGCCTATTTTTTTGTTAATTAGTACGACTCAATTACTGGCTTGTTGTGAACGTCGTTAGATTACCAAAGTTGGCATCGATATCAATATGAAAATGTTTAGTAATTGTTCAATGTATTGTTTCAGTGGCAGCTGATTTTTCATATTGAAGCCTTTTGATTACTTACTAACAAATTACGTACAAATGTAATCTACATGAAAGGAACCATTTTAATTTGGCTGCCTCTGTATCAAATAGTGAAGTTTTATCTTTAAAAATTGATAAAACGATTTTGAATGCAAAAAAGTTGCTTCATAAATCCAAAAATTTGTTTTTTCGTATTAAGTTTAATAAACATTTTATAGCAGATTTGTTGATAAGGACTTAGTCGAAGTTCCAACTTACTTTTTAACAATTACTAAAAACAAAGCATTTCATATAATTTAGCAAAACAGAATTTATCTGACAAATTTTCTGGAAATTTGCGATAAATAAATTAATCCAAACTTGTTTGTCTTCACACCCTTTTTATATATTTTACGTAAATCTCTACTCAGCATCCCCTCGAAACTAAGGCACTTCATCACACGCAACTTTATACTTGTGAAGAAAAGAAACTCATTCGCTTATTTCAATTAAACAAAAAAAGAAGTCTTTGTAGACACACTCCTTCGCGTTTAATGTAACAAACGAAGGAAACTTTTTCTCGTACATCAAGATGATCAAGCAAATTTGAATATTAATGATTCTATATGTATGTTTTCAAAAATTTATTAATGAAAACTAATTTATTATTTTTTTTAAAGTATTTGTGTTTGTATAACCTGTAACATGTGAAAATTAAGATAGTTTTAAAACTGATAGAAAGTTTTCTGTTTTAGAAACCTAAACAGCTTTTGGGGATAATTTGCTGTAAAATAAAATTTAGATCACAAACTTGTAAGGTGCATCAAAAAGAATCAAAACATTTTTATTAATTTTATTAAGCGCAAATAAAAATGAGTCAATCAAGAAATGTGTAAGATGATAATTATCAACTTCCATTTTGAAATCCGTCTTTTATGTATTGAAATATTTTACTGTAACAAAACAATCTTTTCAGCTTTTACAGATATAAATGAGACTAGTTTAAAATATGATGGCAACTTACGTTGTTGATGAAGATTTTCCAGTTAAAATTTTGACTTTCTATCACAGCTAGCTCCAAAGTTTTCTTTTTGTTAAAAGATTCTATTTTTGGTTTACTTGTGTATAACTCTTCACTAATTATTCTACAAATTAAAGTGGTTATATTAGAATTAACATATTATGAGCTATATTGAACACTTTAAATAAACTTTAGTAAACTACACTTTTATATTTACAGCAAAATTAACATTCAAAACTTTTTATATTTACTTTTTCGGGGACTCGTACGCAGATAAAGTATTATAACAAAAGTAAGGTTTGCCAACTGATTGATTATTTATCGATAAGTTCTTATTATTCAAACCATATTGCGGAAACGTTTTGTTATTAGTATTTGCATAATATGTAACACCTGAAAACAAAGATAGTTATGAAACTGATAAAGAGCTTTTGATTTTGTAGTAAGTTGATAAATCTACTAAATACCTTTATTCAGTTCAGTTGGTTGATGAAAGTGAAGCTGACTGTTGCTAAAAGTATTTATATTTTGGCTACGATGGTAGACTACAGGTGTTTTAGTTTTATTTCTATGAATCATTCCAGAAGTCCTTTTAACTTCTATTGGTCGACTTTTCATTCTATCATTCTGGATTTGATGTTTCATATTCAACAAAAAAGGTTTTTCTGAATAACAAAATTGATAAAATGATGTTAAATGTGATAATTAGATGTTAAATAAATTTGATTTTATGAAAAAACTAAAATAATATAATTCTAAAAACTCAATAGGTAATATTATCATTAGGTTTGCATTATTATGACTGTAAATGACGTTTTTAATGGATATTATCAAAAGAAAATTTATATATACTTGTTGGGTGATTATCACAAAATCCATCAGTTGTAATATTTTCATGTTTTCGTTTATTACAAGTCTTTTGTACAAAAGTATTGTTTGAATTGCAATCTTTGTTAGCTTTGTTTTCAGATTGATTAACTTTTGTCATTTCTTTCTGACAGGTTTTTTTATCTGTAGCTAATTTAAAATTTTCAGACTCTTTTCCAGCTGTTGATACAAAATAATCATTTTAGAAAATCAAGTTTAATACTTTTGATATTTAGAACTCTTTGCTTATTTTCTGGTTATTATAAAGTTTGGTTTAGTAATTTGAAAATAGTTTTAACCTAAATCTTTTTTTAGCAATTTCAATCCAAACTGTATGTCGTCTTCTTGTGCTGCAAGAACAAAATTATTTTTATTTTCTCTTTAAGTTAATTTTGAGTGCTTTTACTTACGACTAAAATCGAGCATTTTGTAGAAAGACTTTTCGTCAAGATATGAGTAATAACCCATAAAGTCCCAGAAAGAAACTCTTCTTCGTTTATCCTTATTTTCTTTCCTATTTCAAATTAGAAAAACATTTTAATTACTTTAAAAGGTTTAAAACTTTAAATAAGTATTGTCTTACTTGCAAACTGGTTTATTTTTGGATCTTTGATCAGTTTTTATTTCAGTCGAAGATTCTAATGTTTTTGGAATGGTTGGTGAAATGACTTTATTTTCATCAGAAGATTTGTTTGAAAACTTTTCTGTAATTTGGAAGTTACAATTAATTAATATCATTTTTTGTAGTTAATGAAAGTAAACAATCATTAGAAAGCTGATTATTTAATATAATATATAATGCAAAGTTATAATTCTACTATATTATTCCCATATAATAATCCGACATCTACTAACACATTAACTAGATTTATTTAACACAATTAGAAACTAACCTTTCATCTGCTCTTCATCATTCAGTTTTTCATTAATCACTTCTTTCGCTGCACTGAATTGTTTCATGATAACTTTATCATCAGTTACTGAAGAAGTTTCACTGTCTGTCTGTGATGAAAATTTCTATAAAACGAAATATTATCATATTATTATGTTATAACGCTTAGATAATATTATTTACGAATATTATAAAATAATTAACAACAATTATTAACAACAATATTTATTGGTAGTTAATTGAAGTTTGATATGCATATAACGAAAAGCTGTTTAACTATTAAGTATACCTCACACAATTTTTTCTTTCGATTACTTTATTTCTTGTCAAATAAGAACTTGTTTGCTTTGTTGATTTTGTCGTTCTCAAATTTAAATCATTGCGTGATTTCCGCTGCAGAAAATAGTTTAAATTATTACAAGCAACTTAAGAAATTGTTTGCTTGATCTTACTCGCTTCATAATTTTAGAAGGATTGTAATCAGAATCCTTTTCTGTAGAATCATTATCATCCCAGTAACTTGTACGTCTTTCTAAATTTTATATGCAGCTCAATTAGTAAAGTAATTAAAAAACTGTTTCTAGAAAAATTAAATAAAAATGCTTTTACATACTTGGTACTCGTAGTCCGTTTAAACTTCGTTGAATTTTTACCAATTCATATTTGCAATGTTTACACCAGCGTGAGCCTGAACAATTTAGTTTCATGCATAAGCTGGAAGCATCTATAAGATCTTTTGGAGTAGAAACCATAACTGCAACCTTAAATTTTTTCCGAGATAATATTGAAACACTTTATATAACTTTATCAGCTTGCGATAAGAAATAGTCACTCTAAAAGTAATAGTTGATATATTGTATGATAATTGTAAACTTAGTTTTCTAATAACAAAAAATCAATTATTACGTCATTATGATAATAAAGCAAATGCATCAGTTACAAGGTTGAGTAGTTGCTAACAAATCTAGTTAAAAGTATAAAAGTTTATAATATTTTACATAATTTTTCATAATAAAATAATAATTTTTACCCAAATCTTCGTTTACATAAACAACTTATTTAACCTATGTAACACAAATAACCTAAAAGTATTTAGGAAGTATCTCTTTAATCAAATGAACCTTTAGAAATAAAATAAGTTTTGATTAAGAATCACTTCACAAATTCAAATATAAATTCAAAGCCAAAATAAGGTTTTGATAGACTTGTAAAAACATTATACTTGATTTTTGAGAATAATGCAACATCTAGAATAGTAAAGCTTTAGTGAAAAACTATTTTCAGAAAAAAATGTATAACTATATAAAAGTAAAGTCGTAAACAAAATAGTTTTCACCTAGAAATGTAATAAGATAGAAAAAATAGAAAAAATAGGTTTCTCATTGTAGAAATTTAAGCAATTTTATGAAGCATGTAATAACTGCAACTTTGAAACCCTAATGTTTCTAGTATGTGCTACATTCTGTTAAATAAT
This sequence comes from Pegea sp. RAD2-039, assembly GCA_034620365.1. Taxonomy (NCBI): domain Eukaryota; kingdom Metazoa; phylum Chordata; class Thaliacea; order Salpida; family Salpidae; genus Pegea; species Pegea sp. RAD2-039. The sequence goes on along the minus strand of JAQGEQ010000218.1, from coordinate 19,491 downwards.
TTATATTATTAAAATATTAGAAAAATTGCAAGCAATCATGACTTACTATAATTATAGTAATTACCACAAATTATTATATCTAAATTCATTGTAACTGTTATTACAGCCGTTAATTTGAAATGATGGAATACTTGGTGAAACCTTCTATCTTTAATTTTGTTGTAGCTTATCATCAACATTTCAATTTTTAAAATTAAGCGATTTTAAATCACATAACTAACTATTTTTGAATTTATTAAATTATACTTACTATGTCTTATATAAAACTTAAGAAGTACTTTTTAATTATCAAACCTTCGCTTTTGATCAAAAGGTTTGGTTTATAATTTATATATAATGTTTTATAATATTTTCTATTATTTAGAAATTTGAACATCTATTAAGTAATAAATTGTTATTTTTACTTAATTTGAAAAAAGTTTCTCTAAAACCAAAATTGGTTTTAAAAAATTTAATATTAAAATTGATGATTTTTAGTCTAGATATAATAATAATAGATAGTCTAGATAATAAAAGATATATTTCATTAATTGTTTATTACGGAACACGATACTAACTAAATTTATAAATTTTTGGAACGGCTTTATTTGGCTTACTATAAGTTACTGAACAAATATATCGAATAAGACACAAATAAAAATAATTCAACAAACTGTTTCAAGTTAAATTTATAATTTTAATAAGTGTCTTAATAATAAACTAGATAAAAATAAAAGATTAATATCAACAAACCATTATTAACCAACCAGTATTAAGCGACCAGTATCAGGCAACTAGTATTAACCGACTGTTAATTGTCAAGAGGGCTCATACCTTAGACTACATAGAATTGTAGTTGTAACTGTGGCGTTTAGATGTCATCTTCCGCCGCAACCTCTATAAGAGTATTAGAGGTGTATGTTGGATTTTAATACTATCTTCATGCATGCACATTGAAATTGATTATAGTGGAGAGTAGCGTAAACCGAAAAAACGACTTAGTAATTTGCTAAAATCAAAGTTTTATTAGAATTACAAGTTATCAAAAGCGATCTTAAAATCATTGAGTTAGAGTTGACGAAATATTTCAGAAAAGGAAAGTGCGATTTGAAAAAACATTTTTGAGTTAAAAGGTTTGAAAATAATTTGGGAGTAGAAACTTGAATCCCTTTTTTGATTTTGTTTAAAACTTCTTTTCTAAAAAAAATGATTTTTATTTTTATTAACAGAACAACTGTACATATTTCATCTGTAATAACTCAATAAAAGAAGAAAATATGTAACATGTTAACTTACTCATAAACTGGAAGCACTTGAAAATGTTTAATGACGGTTTTTTCGGTTCTTCAATTTTCTATAAAAGTATAAAGTATAAATAAAAGAAAATATCTTGAAAAGCATAGGTTAAAAAACTGTTGCTTATTGATTTTCTTATTTAAATGTTACCTCTTCAATTTCAAGGTCCTTTTTAGTCTGTAATGTTATTTATAAAAATTAAAGTAATTAAATTGTTTTTAATAAATTACTTAATAAGATAATTTATTGAAAAATTATCTTCAAATTTGACAAAAAATATTTGCTTAAATTCTTAGTATAAATGAATCCAAATTAAATATTATAAACAGATTTTGATGGTTTAATTTTAAAATTTTAAAATAAAATCATGAAAATGTAAAAATTTATAAACTTACCAGAGCTACAACTTTATCCTTATCTAGACCCAGAAGATTTCTGAAAAACTATTGAAAAAATTAATTTTAGAGATAGATTTAATATAAACATAGAAAAAACAACTTTTATCATTCTTCTAAATCTTATGAGCTTTTATTAAACTAATGAATAAAGATCTGAGCATTTGAAAATTATAATTTACTTTTTTCATTTTACTTTTCTTCTTTGGTTTTATCTCATTGACCAAACAGTCGTCATCCACATACTTGCTGGTAACCTAAATTGAGAATAAAATATAAATATGATTTCCAAACTGACATAAAAGTTTTTAAACATTAGATTTTACCTTGATTGACGTTTTAATTTCGGGTAAAACCAAGTTGTAAATGGGTCTAGGAAAAACCTAAAAATAATAATTGTCACAAAAATGTCTTCAAATTAATTTTACTAGTTTGGCTGTTTGCAAAAACTTAAGATGAGAAAAAAAGTTCTTGAACATTAAATTTGAAATTTTATTTTTAAGGCATACAAACGAAACTTTACCAAATTGTTGTAATTCTCAGATATAATCATGTTTGGAAGTTGTAACATTTTATCTTCCATAACCTATTAAAATAGATAAGTTACCATTTAAAAACAAAAATGTATAAGTGAAAAATTTATCAAACAAAAAGTAATATACTAAATTAAAATTTGTAAGGCCGCTACATATTTTATTAAAAGGTAGGAACACTTTCTAATATTTTATTAATCCATAAAAACAATGTAGTTTAGAATACAACTTTTTATTGATATTGTTTCTAATCCTAATAACAAAGCTCTACATCTCACATTGTCATTGTCATCTGCAATTTTTCCCTCTAGTTTGTTTGCTTTTAATGCTAGATTTTCAAGAAAGCAGTTTTGATTGACCTATTGTCGTATAAAAAAATTGATTTAGGAATATCTTAAAATGCTGTTATACAAAATTTAACTAGCAAATTGTGACAATGCAGTATAAATAAGATAAATGTTTGATATAATTAACATATGTTACAAGAATTATTTCAGTTTTGTAAGTCAATAGCAAATAAAATTCAATTATTATCTTATGGTGGTTTGCAATTAACATAATCTTGACAAGTTTTATGATTGCATGTTTTTCACAAAGTAAATAATGTTTATTTTCACCTTTGATACGGGAAGTGAAGACAGTTTCTTTCTGTAAATGTTTGGTGTCAAATCAACTTCTTGCTGTAATAAATAACTTTCGTCACAACTTTAACAATAAGGAAAATGTTTAAATTCTAATATTTATTTATAACATTCAACCACTGACTTTATGTTTAGAATAATAAACGGAAATTTACATATTTTACAGCACTTAATTAATTCGTATAAATTTTTTATTTTTAAATTTAAAATAATTCAATAAACAACAAAATGAAACATTTCAAACTTTGATTACCTCCAAAAAATTAGAAGCTCCTGAACAATCGACAGCCACTCTTTCAGAGTCCCCACTTTTACCAATAACAGGTCCCTAAAGAATGAAACAAAAATTCAAGTTCTCTTCAGTGGAATAAAATTCAACTTACATCGGAAAAGGAGGCAGTGATATCATCGATAATACATACAGGTCGCTGTAAAAATTAATTGTCAGATTAGCGTATGATATGTGTGTAGTAATTTGCAAATTTGTAATTTTATCTTTATATTTTTGAAGATGTAGTTATGTTAGTTAACAATAAAACTAATACTTCATGAAAAAGTTTAAAAAACTTTGAAACTTTATATACCTTAGAAAGATCAGGGAGTCCTGTTTCTCCTTTAGAGTTGAAAATTCCTTTTTCAAAAGCTTCAGCAGAATCAGATTTTGAGACCTAACAAAGAATCAAAACTTTAGTGAATTGATATTTATACATAAATATTTATTTTTTAATAATTAATAGAGAACTTCTAACTCTTGTAAGTTATCATCACTCTTGACTTTCAAGCACTAAAGTTGTTAATGAAAAATTATTTAACAAATTAATTCACAAAAATTTGATTCATTTAAATATTTATTCAGTTTGTAAAATAAGAAAAGCTTTAGAGCTACAACCAACTTCTTGCTGTAATATTTAGATTCCGTCAGAACTTAAGCAATAAAAAGAATGTTTTATACAAATATTTCATTAACTAAAAGTTTCAATTATAATTTTTCACTACTAACTTTATGTTCAGACTCTTTCTTTAATAACAAACTGAGATCTTCATTTAGGTCTTCATCATTCAAAATATCCTGCAATTAAATTAATATGATTTGAATGTCAATCAAGAATTTTAGAAACGTTGTTAAAATTATTTTTATAATTAAATCAAAATATCATCGAAACATTTTAATTAAATAAAATAAAAATAAATAGAGAAAAATACAAGTTTCTAAATCAGCTTACATCTGCAATAAGCTCAAACACCTCATCACTATAAGATGTAACTTTTGACGTCTGAAAAAAGAGATTGAAAATTAATTCTCATTAATTTTGTTGTTTTAATTTTAATGTCTTACTTTAGCTGGATCCTTCCTTTTCAACAGTGATTTGGGAACTAGGATCGGCTTCGTCCTCCCAATCACTATCGGGTCAGTGAAAACAACCTGAGAGTTGGTAGAAATTAGAAAATAAAACATTAAACAAATTAAACAAAAGTTTCTTAGGTCAACAAATGATTAAACATTTGTAAAACATATAAAGCAAATTTAAGAGGTTTCTATACATCAACAATTAATTAAACAAAACTTACCCTTTTGTGTTTAGCCTCATACTCAAGTATACACTGCTCCTTCAATTTTTCCATCTTAGCTTTTTCAATTAGTTTTATTTGCTCAGGGTCAAACAAATCATCACTCAAAAGCTCCTAGTTTTAAATATCGATATTAAAACATATAGACGAAATGGTGATTAGCTACTAGTTATTTTGTTTTAAGCTTATAAGTATGAATTATAATTAAGCGGTATAACTAGATTTAGACTATATGATGGGCTACCTCGACAATTTTTGCTGTTTCTTCATCCATAGGATCCTCTGATGGCATTGTAGCTAGTTTCTGAAAGATAATGTTTAGTTAGTTTTAAGTTGGTTTATTTAACTTAAATTAATTTTGTTTCAAAATATTATTTTCAGTTAGTTTTTTTGAGTTACCAAAACGAAGTATAAAAAAATTCTTACATTCATTTCGTCCTCATGTAAATTCTTCTCAGCAGAAAGATCATTCCAAATATCAGTTCTTGTATGCTAAAAAAGTTTTTAATTAATTATAGAATTGTTGCAAAGGTAGTAAACGATTTTGTTATTCTAAATAATAATTTTTAAAAACAATAAACGGTAGAATCACTTTAGCATAAGAAAAATAAAATATTTCTATGAATCTTTTACGAAAACACTCACATCTTCAACTGTTGAATCATCTTTAATAGATAATTTAGATCTAAATCCAAATGGTAAAATCTATATGCAAAAAAAAGTTTAAAAGTGAGATAAGTTAGATCATTACTTCAGTTTTGAAATGATATTGTGGAATAATTTTTCTTAGTTTAACTATTATAAAAAATTTCCAAAAAAATGATTTGACAAAGTTGATTACACCATAAATAAATTTATTATTAACTCAATTTCATAAATATATGTTTCTTATTTATATAAAATAATTTCTAATACCAGGTAATTAATATTTAAATAAGTTTCAAATGAAGCAGAAGAAAAGGGTTTTATCATGTTTGTATCAGTATTGAGCATTGCCAGAACAAACAAACAAACAAACGAATTATTTGAAGTCTTAAATGGTCTTTGTGATCAAGGTTTTTAGTAGACTTCTTTAAAAATTATCAATTGAGATTTTTTGCTGTCAGAATTTCTTTAAAATTTATCAATTGAAATTTATTCTTCTCAAAATATTTACAAAAATACTTTTAAACGAATTGCATAAAGTATTTAAGAGTTTTATAAAATTATTTTAATTTCATTTTACCTCTGAAATATCAGGAGTATTTTCAGATGCAGAATTGTTAGTATCGGTTCCGTTTGGAGCAAAATTGGTTTTCTTGAAAATAAATAAGAATATATTTATTAAAACGTTCATAATAATCGATAACTTTTCTGAATGGTTATTTGGGATTTTTAATAAAAGTATTTAATAATACCATTTTCTAACTTAGTTGTCTAATTCAAAGAATTCACATAAAATAAATAATGATAATAATAGAAAACTTTAACTTTGAATACCTCACAACAATCAGAAGCTTTAGTATCTTCTGAAAAGTTCAAAATCGATTTTGTATCACTCCCAGTTTCACCAATAACAGCTCCCTTGAATAAAAACTCAAATTCAAATTTATGTTCACTGCTTTAAAATTTAACTTACTTCTTGAGAAGAAGCAGTGACGTCCACAATATTAGATACAGATCGCTGTAAAAAATTATTTCCAATTTAGCTTAAGTTAAGTGTTTATTAAAACTGCTGCTTACTCCAATTCAAAATTAGTATGTGCAAAACGTTTTAAAAAAAGATTTGTAAACAAGTAAAAATATTATATTGCATTTGTGAAATAACTTTTAATCTTTTTATTCTTTTTTTTTAATGTGTTGAATAATTAAGACTTCAAGAAATTAAATCAACAGTTAAAAAATAAGTTTTACAAAATCTAAACTTTTCTTACCTTAGAAAGGTCAGGGAGTCCGGTTTCTCCTTTAGAGTTGGAAATACTTTTTTCAACAGCTTCAGCAGAATCAGATTTTGAGGCCTAAAAAAGAATCAAAACTTTAGTGAATTGATATTTATACATAAATATTTATTTTTTAATAATTAATAGAGAACTTCTAACTCTTGTAAGTTATCATCACTCTTGACTTTCAAGCACTAAAGTTGTTAATGAAAGAGTATTGAACATATTATTTCACAAAAATTTGATTCATTTAAATATTTATTCAGTTTGTAAAATAAGAAAAGCTTTAGAGCTACAATCAACTTCTTGCTGTAATATTTAGATTCCGTCAGAACTTAAGCAATAAAAAGAATATTTTATATAAATATTTCATTAACTAAAAGTTTCAATTATAATTTTTCGCTACTAACTTTATGTTCAGACTCTTTCTTTAATAACAAACTAAGATCTTCATTTAGGTCTTCATCATTCAAAATATCCTGAATTTAAGTTAATATAGTTTAATTGTGATTAAAAAAATTTAGAAACAGTGTTAAAATTATCTTAATGACTAATTAAAAATTCATCAAAGTGTTTTAATTAAATAAAAAATAATAATAAATAGATATAATTAAAAGTTTCTAAATCAGCTTACGTCTGCAATAAGCTCAAACACCTCATCACTATAAGATGTAACTTTTGACGTCTGAAAAAAAAGTCATTGAAAATTAACTCTCATTAATTTGTTGTTTTAATATTAGTGTCTTACTTTAGCTGGATCCTTCCTTTTCAACAGTGATTTGGGAACTAGGATCGGCTTCGTCCTCCCAATCACTATCGGGTCAGTGAAAACAACCTGGAAGTTGGTAGAAATTAGAAAATAAAACATTAAACAAATTAAACGAAAGTTTCTTAGGTCAACAAATGATTAAATCATTTGTAAAACTTACAAAGCAAATTTAAGAGGTTTCTATATGTCAACAATTTATTAAACAAAACCAACCCTTTTGTTTTTAGCTTCATATTCAAGTATACACTGCTCCTTCAATTTTTCCATCTTAGCTTTTTCAATTAGTTTTATTTGCTCAGGGTCAAACAAATCATCACTCAAAAGCTCCTAGTTTTAAATATCGATATTAAAACATATAGACGAAATAATAATTAGCTTCTAGTTTTTTGGTTTAAGTTGATAAATATGAGTTCTAATTTATCTGTGTAGCTAGAGTTAGACTATATAATGGGCTACCTCGACCATTTTTGCTGTTTCTTCATCCATAGGTTCTTCTGATGGCTTCGTAGCTGGTTTCTGAAATTTAACATATTAATTAAAAGTTAATGATTAGTTATCTTTAATTTATTTTGTTTCAAAACGTCACTTTCTGAGAATTATATTAATTTAAAATGAGTTTACAAAATTCGTACATTCAATTCGTCCCCATGTAATTTATTTTTAGCAAAAAGATCATTCCAAATATCAATTTTTGTATGCTAACAAAGATTTTAATTAATTATAGAGTTGTCTTAAAAGTAGTAAAAGGTTTTTTAGTTATAAATGATGATTTGCAAATAATAATCAAAATACAAAATTTCCAACCTTGAATACCTCACAACAATCAGAAGCCTTAGTATCTTCTGAAAAGTTCAAAACCGATCTTCTATCACTTCCACTTTCACCAATAACAGCTCCCTTGAAAAAATAAACAGAGATAAATAACAGAGATTTCTTTCTTTCGATGTTGGAAACCAACTTACATCCCAAAAACACTTAACAGCGTCATCAACACTAGACTGATATCGCTGTAAAATTTTGGTTTTAGATTAACATTTAATAAATTCTACCCTAAAATTCTAAAGGTTTACAAGAATTGTCAAAAGTAGCTAGAAACTCAAATCATTTGCTCCTTAATCCTATTAAATGATTCTTATTTATAATGAATTTAAAAAAAATGATTTTTAGACAACAATTTTGGAACGTGTAGTTAGAATGATTAGCTAAACAGTCAGATAATAAGTTAAAAAGACTTTGAAACTTCCTTTACCTTAGAAAGATCAGGGATTCTTGATTCTCCTTTAGAGTTGAAAATGCTTCTTTTAAGAGTTTCAGCAGAATCAGTCTTTGAGACCTTAATAAGAATTATAAATTTAGTCAATTGATATATTATGAATATTTGATAGTGTACTTTTAAAATGAAAAAAGTTCTTATCACTCCTGACTTTCAAGCATAAATCTGTTTAATTAAAGGGTACTATATAAATTATTCCCAAAAGTTTGCTTTGTTTAAATGCTTTTTTTTTAGTTTGTTAAATGAGAAATGCTGCAAACTACCTCAAACTTTGTAGAAGTAATAAAGTTCAAAGTGTTCGATTAGTCAAACTGTATTTATAAATTACTAGTCTTACTACAAAATCAAACTTTGTTTTAAGATGTTTATATGTATAAACTCACTAATATAATAACAAATTATAAATTTAGCAATCAATAACAACTATTATATTCTACTTTTTACTATTAATTCCAAACTAAAGAAAGTTATGATCTTATTTCAGCTGTAGTATAAAACTTAATTAGATGACATTACTTTAACAATTTAATTAAGTATGCAGCTTAATAATCAATAAATAAATGAAACTTTGGTAGAAAATAATATTATTTGCTCTAAAACAACTTTTTTGCCACCGAAAATTCTGAAGCACAATTGACGGCAGCGCACCAGAAACTGGTTTTTACTACGTAAGTTTAATTAACTCTTACACTTCAAAACTAATCTTTTTATTACAAAATAAAATTAAAAAGTCTTAATTAATACAGTTTTAAAGATTAAAACTATAATAGGTTAAAAAAACTAAATTACTTCAATAGTTTTTTCCATAATAACTTGAATTTCGGCTCTATACAAAGAACGCAGTTAGCTCATTAAATCAAGTGAAAAATAATTGATAATAATTGTTATATTCACCTATCAACTAAAAACTAGCATTATGACATCACTATGCTCTTAGTTTGTAAAAATCTAGCTTCTGTAAACCTTTCTAATGGAGATGTGAGCAAATAGCAAATTATATATATAGAAAACTTTTGAAAATTGATAACACTCAAAACTTTAAAGAAATAAAATTAATTAAATCAAGAAAATGTTTAAACTATATAAAAACTTTATCTTACATACTTGTATGTAACTGATATTAAACATATTTAAGTATATACCAAAGTTTCTTTGTAGAATTCATTTCTACTTGTTATATAAGTTCAGGTTTTGACAGCAAGTTAAATCAATTAATTTATTTTTGTTATTATACCATATAGATAGAGTTTGCAAATAGCTTATACTTCAGATAAACAACTCAAATGTGTTATTTTGAGTGATTTAAAAACAGACATGTAATGGGTTTAGGAAATAAGATGGGCTCTGTTTGTCCAATCACTATTGGGTCAGTGAAAATCACTCAAGAGTTGGGACAATTTAGAAGAATTAAAAAACGGGGTATTTCTTAATTCTCAAAGGTAATAAATAACAAAATAATACGGGTGGAAGTCAGAGAAAAAAGACAAATTTGTAATATATACATTAAATGGTCATGTGACACTTTGCCAGTTGCTTGCTTTTCTTCTGTAGTTAATTATGTTGCGTTTTTAAGATACATGCTGGTTGAAATTCTTAGAAATACGACAAGAAAACTTTGAAATTAAATCTTGAAGTGATAAAATTAAAAGCATGGCAGCTAATGATAGAATATTTGTGAATATCAGAAATGTTAAAAAACAATTTTGAATGTTTCATAGAGTCACTCAGTTAAATTTTCACTAAATTGCAATAACTTTGATTCATAATAAAACTAATGAAAATTTCTTCTTGTACGGCAATACAAACAAACAAACAAACAAACAAATTTTTACAGTTATGGTCTTAAAAGTTTGTCTAAACTGATTATTAATAAAAATTAAATATTTTGAAATGAAATAAGATTAAGTGTTTTATATTTTTACAAAAAGTAAAAGCTTTGTGGTCAATGAAGATATTATCAGTTGATTTAGAGCTGATAATCAAAGTTTAAATCGTAAATCAACTGAGTATGAGTATATTAATCTTTAAGATCATAGTAATTTAGAACTAATATTTAGTTGTTTTTTAAAGAGTGTGGTATAACAGTAAATTATTTTGCTGCTGACAAAATTGTTATATTTTTATAGATCTTATAGACCAGTGACATTTTGTTAGTCTTCTTATAACTTGATTAAAGGCTGATATAAGGATTTACAACTCATTCTAATTTGCATAATTTATTTCTTCAGCAAATTGTTGCCAGTTGTTTTTGCGTTATTGGAGCTTAGTAACGGTTAAGATAGTATATCTGTTTGCCATATATAGTGGGGTTTGAAAAAGATTCTATTTGAATAAGCATATTAATTGTTTACTGTAAAAAAGTTTGTATTAAATAAGAAGAAAAATGGATACACTGTTGAAACCAAGGAACCTTTGCATAAACCCAAAATCAGTTTTGTATAAACCTAATACCTATCTGCATGCAGCATATAGCCTTACTGAAGTACACTTTTATAATTACTAAGGAAGAGTGCGGGTCGAACTGGACATTCAAGAGAAAATTGGCAGCTGTCAGACTTATGCAGAAGCTGAAGCGACGTTGAAAAGGTTGCACAAATGTATTTTTGCGCTTCGCCTACTAAAAATATAAAAGAAATACTAATTTTAAAGCACCAGATGATTGCAAATAGTAGATAAGGTGTTGCTGATCATATATTAACTGCTGATGTGTTACTGTTTACAAATTATAATTTCAAATGACTTCTCATCGACAACTAAATTATGTTGCTGATTAATATTGTTCTGGAAATGTTATTAAGTTGTTTACTACTTGCTTTTATTTTAATATAAAGTTTCAACTAAACGTAAAGTTGACGTAGGTAAGTGATCAAAGTAAAAATTAAAGAAATTACAAATAGTTTCGATATTAATTAATCATTTATTTTTCCAACTATCTAAAAGTTCAACTAGCCACAATTGACTAATATTCCTAAGGTTCTTGTAACAACATTTTGAATGTAGAAAATATCCAACAAGTTTCACACATTATGGCTATTAATTTTACCAAACTTTAAAACGACCATTTTTTCCCTTTAGTTTACACCAAATGTAAAGCTTTTTTTTATCGAAATCTTATTGCTGCTTAAACAATATCACAAGACACAAATATTGCACAAGTAAAAACTTGTATAAGTCCCGAGTAATAATACTATTTTAATCATTATTAATTTAATTTTCACAAAGTTTTACAATTGTAAATTTATTCATTTTATGACTGTAATATATTATTACTGTTTACAAGCCACTAAATATTATATATTAAAACAGTATTTATGTGAAAATTAATCAAACAAAGAACAACCCTTGGTGTCTACATGCATATTTGGTTTATTTACAGAACATTTCTGATGAATTTTGATTTAATAGTTACAAGAGTTAAACTTTTGTATCTACAAAATTGTTTTATTGTAAGACATATAAACTTAGATTTAGTTAATTTTATTTCGTCAAAGTAAAATGGATCTATACTAAAAATTAACTTATTTTGAGGGTAAACTTTTTATTTAAGTTTCTACTCAAGTCATAAATTTAAATTCTATCCAATTTGTACCCAATTTATGCCTAACAATTTTACTTAACAATCTATAAATCTAAATATTTTAGTCTAATTGAAATCTTATCTGGACAAAGAGTTTTAGTTGTGAGTTAAATTTGAACTTATTACTTGTTAAACACCTCTGCTAATACTGATTTAGTTATAAGGGTTTGGTTCAAATTTCTTTTTGCAGTTCAATACAATTTAAAAATTATAAGATTTAATTGTCTTTTAAGATTTTCGTCAATATAGTTGTTAAAAATACAAGTAGAAATTAATTAAATGTTAAAACTGTATAATAGTTTTTTTTAACTAACTAAACATTAAGAATAGATGCAACAAGTATTTTCTACTTCATTCAAGTTGATAATGTTTTATTTTATAATTATTTAATATTCATCTTGGCCAAATCAATAAATTCTTTTTGACTTTTTAAACTAAATAATATTATAACTTTTGTGCATGGACTTAAAATTGTTTTTTAAAAAATTAACCTTTATTTACTTTTTATTAAAAATAAAGAAATTATTTAATTAATGATATTGCTTTTAGAAAGATATTATATTTATCATGAATTTATTATACTTTTAGTTTGTTTTAGTGATTTCAGAATTACTCAATTGATTAGCAAATCTTTAATTTTGTTTTTTTACTTATCTAGCAACTTGATAACTGAAATAAGTACTAATGCTTTTAATTATTCATTGATTTTTATTCAAAAAATGCGAATAAGAGTGCCTGAAAAGAGCACCTTTCGGTAAAACAAATAATATCTGTTAAGTTAGAAATATAGGAAGAAAAGACGTAACACGTGGCATCGTGGTAGGAAGCAGATGACAGTGAATAATTACATAAAATGTTAATAAAATAAAAAGAAAATCTCGTAATTTAAAAATGACAATGTTGGTAAAATTATAACGGTTCAACTTCTGCTTGAAGGTGGATTTAAAGAAGTAGATTCTGGAGAAATTACCATAAATTGGGTAAACCCAAAGTATTTTCTCATCTTCTAAATTATATTTACAAAAAAGAAATACAAATAAAAAAAAATGTGAAGAAACTAATGATCACAGATTTCATGTATTAAATTAAAGAAGGTTTAAAGTTATGTAGCAAGTAAGCTAGTTTTATAAATCAGTTGCTTTTTAATAGTTTTTGTAACTATATTTTAACTGTTTCAGCTTTTTGGAAAGTAAAATTGAATTATCCAACTGCATTGGATTTGCAACCTTCACTTATTATAATGGCTTTTTGGAACCTTCAACAAAAATATAAAAATTTTATAGAAGTAAGAAAATAGAGAAATATTATTTTCTTGGCTAAAGCTTTTCAAGTAGAAAGAGTTTTTCTACTTCATCAAACTTAAATATTTATGAAATATTTATTTGCTTGGTTATTTTTACTGATTTCGTTCTTTTCATATTTAATAAGAAACAGTTTTTGATTGATCGCATATTTATGAGATTTCACAAACTAAAGAATTCAAATTAAAACCAGATTCTGTATCCTTTGAAGACCGTGAAATTACTGGAGGAAAATTGGAGTCTCCTAAGGAGTAGCAGGTAGCTACTCACTGCCGACAATTATTTTCAACATCAAAGTAAAAGTTAGATGGTTAGGAAAGAAGGTCAGTAGTATTAGCTGCAGCTTCTCCTTGTTTTGAAGCTACTTATTTTGAAGTTGTAGACTTGTGAGTATAAAGTTGTGATTACTCCAGGTACGTTGCCATTTGATAAAACCTGACTTTATTTCTATTAAATTAGAAAATTGTGAGATGATTCAACTTGTCATGAAGATCTCACCACGCTTGAAAGTAAGCTAAGACTTCATTTTAACAAAATATGATGTCACAGGTGATCTACATCATACATGGAACTTATATATCCAATCAGAAATCATTGAATTCTGTTTGTCTGAAACTGATATTTCTTTTAAACTTCCAAAGCTGCATCTTTTAGGTACTTCAAGATCTGTTGTTCTTAACGGTTGCATTTATGTTTTAGGTTTCTTCGGCGATCCCACTAAGACCAGGAACAAGAGCATTCATCTACGGTCTGCTTTCAGTTATTTGTTTGAAGATAGGGTCATCTATCTTACTTTTATAATTTTTGCCATAATATCAAACTTGTAGAAACCTTTCACCACAAGTTTTGCATCCAAGAGGCTTCTCGCCAGAATGTATTCGCATATGCGTTGCCAGATTACACGATTGTGAGAATCGTTTATTACATCTTGTACATTCGAAGGGCTTCTCTTCATATTTCTGATTATCTGAACTTTTAGTTCACCGAAGATTGTAAAGAGAACTTTAAAGAGAACAGAGAAATTCTTCCCCATTATTTTGCTTTCTAGATTGGTGGTCCATAATTTATTGCATTACTGATCTTCCTGAATATTATCAATATTTATAAAACTTATCAATCTACAAAAATAAAAGTTTAATAGCTTGTTAGACAATTCTTAAAAAATCTATATTGACTTAGTTTCAAGTAATTTGCGCCAAGGTCAACATTCAACCACAAAAATATTTACAGTAAACATAAAGATTACATTTTTAAAAATTCACTTTTTTAAATACTTTGTTAGATAAAGTTACAAATAATAAAAATTCAAAAAGTCATTTAATCTACACTTCACCATTATATACAGTTGTACAAATCACCATCTGATGAACCTTAGTAATGCAGCTTATACTGAATAAGTATCATAAAAGATGATATTCTATTTTATATTAATAAAAATTTAGGCCATAAATATATCACATGTCAAAAACAAATTCTTTATAAACTGGCAGTAACTGGTAGAAAAGAAAACTTGAAGACTTTTACTTTAAAGTGGCACTAGCTTGAATGCTACTTACAGTCTGTTTCACTTATATATGGAAGAAAACAACAAAATTTGATATTCAAAGTTATACTTCTATAAAAAGTTTCGTTTTTGCAATCACAAAAATTCTTTGTTATAAATAACTTCAGTGAAAAGCAATATGTTGGTAAGCTGAAAAAGCAACAGTTTAAAGTAAATCAAATTCAGATTTTGTTTAAATAAAAAATACCTCAAGTTGATATTATTTTATTGCAACTGATCTTTCACTTAATTTCGACTTTCTCTCAACTTGATTTCTTTATTTCTGAGAAAAGATTTGTCTTTAAAATAATATCTAGTAGCACTATCATGTAGTAAACATTTAACATATATGATTCTAATAAATAGTTTTTTGTATGAAATTTTGCAAAAGAAAATCGAATTTGTTTCAGCAAGAAATTCCACAAAATAAAAACAATTTGATGAAAAAATTCTGATTCCATTCAAAGAATTACAGCTTAAAGTTCCCTCCTATCCCAATTATATCTAAACACTTCATCACACATTAAACGCTTGTTAAATGAAAAGTATCTCTTATACAACAAATATAAAGTCGAAAAGTCGTTGAAAGCAAACTATAAGGTAAGTACAAGTAAATATAGGAATGTGAAATTGAAGTTTATAAGTGGCACCACTACAGGTCAAAACAAGTAAGGTTTGTGACAGTGAAATATCATGCAAGTTTTATGAATTGGTTAAATCAAAATAAAACTTCACATTATTCATACCACCCCTTAATGATGAAAATACAAAACATCTATATATAAGCACCCATCTATTTTCTTTTATGTAGAAATACATGATATAAATAAATACAGAGCTATTAATAATGAACTTTTGAAACGTCCACAAAATCAAGGCTTTGAGAGCACATTTGATTAAGAAAATCACTGTCATCATCTTTATCAGTCTCAAAGACATTAAAGATGATGACATTCTTTTTTGTCCTCATGGTCCAAATTAAGTTTTTTGTGCGTGTCAGTGACCTTCTTGGCAAGAAGCTGAAACAATGCCAACATTTTTGTCAGAACCAGAATCACCGACCACAGAAGCCCATGTGACAGGTTACTTTGTAGTCATCCAATTCGCCCATTGATTTAAACAAACTAAACAATTTTTTGTTAATCTTGGCAACATCGTTGCTAATTTCAGATTTAACTTTGGTTAATTCATCAAATACAGATTTGGTTAGATTCAGATATTAGGTTTGAATTAGAGGAAGTAGTTGTTATGTCCATGGTTCTCCATTTAATGCAAAATCATTTAAATCCCATTTGCTTCATCTGGTTGTTATCAAATATTTCATAAACTTTCTTCCTCACATCACTACAAGTGAGATGAAACTAGGAGAGGATTTTAATAAACTTTATTACCGGATCTTCACTTGAGCAAATTGTATTGCATGATTGGCAATTGCCATTTCAAGCTTGTTTCGATAAAGTTAGTTTGTCAGAATTTTCAGAACGTAAGGTCTTGACACTTTTATTTGGATCCACCATAGTTGTGATTTTCATGAAAGATTTTTAGTGTCACCAACCCAAATAGTTCGAATCAATTTCTTATACAGATAAAATTTTATCACAAGTAATATACAAATCAATTACTGAAAATAATTTGATAACAACTTATAAGCACTTATTCAATAGAATATAACTTATAACCTTATTCAAATGGAATGGATTAGGTTATAGGTAAAACTTAAACTTACCTGAATTAAAAGTTTTAATTTCAAAGATATCTTTAAACTCTCATTTAATTTTCCTGATCAGTTTTAAACAAAGTCTTTTGTTTCCAAAATCCCTGCAAACGTCTTTCTAAAAAAACAAAAGTTTAATCCAAATGCTAATTAATATATCTTAATTATTGAAAACCTTTTTTTTAATAAATTAAATATTTTGCACTCTATACTGTATATACGCTACAAATGTAGATTTTCATCAATAAAAAAGTGGTCATGACAGACCACATTTAACTTTCACTAACCAAGGTTTAATCATTAAATATAGTTTTCAATTTTATCAGAAACTTAATTTTAGATTTTACCTGAACTATTGATAATTCAGTACTTGAAACTTTTCACATAATTTCCAGCCATCCAATTACTAGAAAACATAGTTTGAAAGTATTTTAACGTTATTAATACCAGAAAATTTCCATACGAACTCGGTAAAAGTTTGAAAATAAAAGGTCTTCAACAAATTTTGTATTGCTTTTATACTGTTTTCCCTGTTTCCTTATTTGGAGACAATTTATTTACAGTGTTTCTTAATTAATTCTGCAAAATTTAATAATATTGTAAATTTCATTAAATTTTTAAAATATAATGATAAATATAATTGCCGGCTAAGTTTAAAAACATTTTTGAAAATAAAATCATTTTTTGTTGAACAGTAATTAAGTTTCATAAGATTTACAATGAAAAATAATGTAACAATTCTATTTGATTCACTCCTTCTATGTATAAACAATTCTTTTTATGTAGTAATATATATCTTCTTCCTAGTAAAAATACTTGTACAAGAAATAGTTTTTGAAATTTCAATTACTAAAAGTGATTGTATTAATTCTACGAGCTTCTGCTGTATGAACCTTTTCATTTGTTTTATATAATTAGTTGTTTTCTAAACTATTTATATCCACATTTTCCTAATAGTTTTAAATAATCTGAAATTTGTTTTTTTAAATACATATAAAATAACTCTTGGCAAAGTCTATTCCTTATTGTAAAAAGCTTCTCGGCAGGCTTTCTTAACTTTCATAGACGCTACTGGTTTCAATAAATTTTTGTGCGCAAGTTTATATTAGAGAAGAAGTCATTTGGATGATGAATCTAACTTTAACTGTTTTTGAAGTAAAATTTCCACCAACTACTAGATTTTCGTTGAACATCGATGAGTTGTATTGTAGTCGGAAAAGTCGAAATTTAAATAGTTTGCTTTGTAACTGCAGAATAAAGATTACAAGATTTATTAAAAGGTATGCATTTATAGATAATGAATAATTAATTTGATTATAAAAAGCTACAGGCGTTTAAGATGACTGTCTCATATCGTAAAGTAATAAGGCTATATGATAATGCATTATTTGAATTACTAGAAAAGTTTCTTTCAAACTTTAAACTTTAGATCAACATGCTACCGAGAGAAAATTGAAGAAATCACGCAAATCAGATCTTACATTACGTTTTATTACACGGGCAACAGATGAATTAAGATGAAGACCAAATAACTAATTTTGCAAGTCTCACATCTTATACCAACCACCGAATGTAGATGATGACGATGAGTAAAATGTTACCAACTAAATCTAAGAGGTGATATCGAGAACAATCAAAATGAGATGTTTTGGAATCCCTTTAACTATAAGAGTACCAACCGGCCACATTAGAAGATGTTGATTATGTAGCTTTATAGAAGTTAAAAGAACACGTTAGATACAATTATGCACGAGGCAGTGCAAAAAGTGCCATAGCAAAAAGTGAGAGAGTTTCTAATAACAATTTTGGTGTGAAGCTAAATATTTCAATCACTAACACCAAAAAGCGTTGATTTAAGTCTTTTTAAATTTGTGAATAATCCTATAGCTGTAAAGTTCAACTTAAGTCTAAAATTCTACAACTTAGCAGTAAAGCAGCATGATGGTTTATTAAACACTTACTAAGCTCCCAAACTGATCAACTTCCTATAGATTAAAAAAAACTGATGCCATGCTTATTGGCAGAATATTCTAAGTAAATCAAATCTATAGGTAACAACATCGAACAGCATAATAATAAGCAGTATTTTTACAAGCAGATGTTGTACCAGACAACTGGTGACACACCATATTTTTTGGAAAGATTTATTCACAAATGATTGCCGAATCAGTAATCCCAATCATTGTTTGTAATCAATCTGAGGGATAGATTTTATTCCCGATAAATAACTCCATTTCTGATCTAAAGCCTATTTTTTTGTTAATTAGTACGACTCAATTACTGGCTTGTTGTGAACGTCGTTAGATTACCAAAGTTGGCATCGATATCAATATGAAAATGTTTAGTAATTGTTCAATGTATTGTTTCAGTGGCAGCTGATTTTTCATATTGAAGGCTTTTGATTACTTACCAACAAATTACGTACAAATGTAATCTACATGAAAGGAACCATTTTAATTTGGCTGCCTCTGTATCAAATAGTGAAGTTTTATCTTTAAAAATTGATAAAACGATTTTGAATGTAAAAATGTTGCTTCATAAATCCAAAAATTTGTTTTTTCGATTTAAGTTTAATAAACATTTTATAGCAGATTTGTTGATAAGGACTTAGTCGAAGTTCCAACTTACTTTTTAACAATTACTAAAAACAAAGCATTTCATATAATTTAGCAAAACAGAATTTATCTGACAAATTTTCTGGAAATTTGCGATAAATAAATTAATCCAAACTTTTAAAGATTTCATAATTTATCTGTAAGGACTAGTTATTCTGTTTTCACTAGGTTTTATTTATTTATATAAATGCGAAGGAGGGTGCCTAAAGAGAGCACATCTCCCTAACAAACATTCTCAGGTTTTTTAGTTTTTTATGGTTTTTCTCAGGAGTTTTATGAATATGTCTCCACCTATCTCCACGGGTCGAACCCGGTACTTCCTAGCTAGAAGGTAGGTGTAGTAACCGCTTCGCCACTAAGCAGGACA
>JAQGEQ010000134.1:0-16112 GCA_034620365.1 Pegea sp. RAD2-039 | reverse complement strand
GTTAGAATACTTTCATTTTGTTTCGATTCAACTTTTCCATGAATGATTACAATTTCACTAACAGTTTGATCAATCTTTAATGTGGGTCTTTCAGATGTTAATTCAATAACATAACCTAGAAGAAGATCAAATAGAGGTTGGAGTAATGATGAAGATCAAACTTACCATCAATTATACGAAGAGCTAATGCTTCAACTTTCATATTCTGTCAGTTTGAAAATAATTTAATTTTGAAACAGACGAATCTCACTTCATATTTAGGACTTATGAGGTACAAAGGAAGAGCGATCCTTACAGCTAAAGACTTCCACATATTCTTCTCAGTATTAGGAAACTTTTCAAAGCATTCCAATAATGCTTCTTCAGGCAAAAAAACCGTCTGAATCACATTACAAATTCAGGATTCAGTATTTAAATCAAAGTGTTCTAAACCTTTACTGCAGTTTTACAAAGTGCTGTCAAGCTCCTCGTAGACTTGAACAGGAATCTCAGCTCTCCAAAAACAGTACCAGGACCAAAGTAGTTAATAGCTGAGGTAGATGTGTGACTAAACAGAGAACAGTTGATAGTTTTAACCTCTCAAATTACTTTACTTACATATTTTCGCTGCTAATGAGAATTGGATGATGACGTAAGTGACCCACGTGACCATCTAGATCACCAATCAGCTACAATAACATTGATTGAAGTCAAGTAGTGATGAGTAAGATAATTTACTTGAACCATTCCGCTTGTAATGATAAAGATTCCATCACAAGCATCTCCATCTTGCAGTACTCGTTCGTTGAAGTCAAAGTTTCGCGTTTGGGTGCAAGTCGAGAAGAATGACGTCATCTGTCGGTTACCTACAACAGCTGTGTGACGTCATAAGTGATGAAAAAGTAATGATTGACCTTTTATCCATGAGATGTGTTGGATCATGAGATCATCAGATCTGGGATGAAGATGTAGAGACAAGGAAGCTTCTTGTTTCATCTGCTTTTTAATTGCTCTGTGGAGCAAACTACTTTCATACTCACTGAGTTTTCCCTCTGAAGATCAAAAATCATATCAGAAAGAGTCTGAGTTTACTGAAGAGCCAACCGGATACGAATTTGTTGACTTTTTGCCAGAGGTGCTTTAGGATTAGACGAATAGCATTTTTAGTACGGACTCGAACACAGACTTGATTGTAATCAATTTGTAGTTGATCTGTAAAAGTATCATTTCAAATTTAATGACAAAAAATTAGTTGAATGAAAAATATATTCAAAAAATAACTTTTTAATTAAAAACAAAAAATAATAAAACAATGAATGGGATATTAGTTAAAAGAATTTGCAGATGGCTTACGAGAAAAAGTTGATAAGATCAGACTTTGTTGGCTGGATTCTGAGGTGCCAATGAGGTGAAACTGACGTCATCTACTGTCAGTGGTCTTCTGATGAGGTCTTAATGAAAATTGAAAAGAGAAGGGGACCCAAAACAGAACTCTGAGGCATACTACTGGTGACTTGACTATCATTTCAGATAGTCAATTATTTCAGATACTCAAGATCTATCATTTCAGAGACATTTGTAAGAATGTCAGAGTAGAAAAGAGAAGAAGTATTGCCATCATCGGTTATAAAAACTCTATTAAATTGATTGTTTAGCAACTCAGCTTTATTCCCTGGTTCCATCACAAGCTGGTCGCTGTTGTCAAGCAAAGGAGGTATTATGTCTAGAAAATTTATACAAGTTTAATAGAAAAACATATTGTTTTTATTTGACTGATATTTGTTTAATAGTTAGTTGTAGATTTTACTTTTTGTGTATTTTATTAATTTTCCATTGAAAATCTTCAAATTATTAATTTCAAAACAGTTTTTCACTTTAAAAATCCATATTTTCAGCTTGGTAGGAAGATACAAATATTTTCAGTCCTATTAAAAAGAAATGAAATATTATTAATATACTAAATTTTAAATAAAATAAGAATATAATTCAAAAGTTATTTTGATATAATCAAATAAAAATATAATCGAAACTCTAGATGAAGTTTAAAATTTAATATTTTCATGACATGAGATTAAAAAATTTAATTTTTAAAAACGTCTGTTATGACACGTAGTAATAGAAAACTTTTCTTATTGAAACTCTTATCATAAATTGATGAATTTATTTTCACCAAACTACCAAATAAGTTTTAGCAGTCAGAAAAATTTGTTTAATGAAATTTAAAATTATATTTTTGAATAAATTTATCCCTACTATAAAAGAAAATTTAAAAATAAATTCTGTTTACTTAATTTGACCTAAATTAGTTAAAGGTAAAATTTTAGCTGGTAAATAAAGTAGTTAGTGCTTGTTATATATTTTCAGTTGCTAACAAATGATTGCATTCATATTGATTAAGAAAGTAATTTAAATATCAAAACAATTTGATTTTCTAATTTGAAGCTTCAAGCGTTAATTAAACTTCCGCTACTTCCTATTTTATTCTATTAAGATGTTTCACTAAAAACTTAACTCACAAAATAATTTTGTAATTATAAAAATTTGATTTTTATTCTTAATTAATGTTGCTTCTGTATTTTTATATCTAATACAGTTCTTCATCCAGCTAAAGCTTTGTTTCTTTTGTAATAATAGATTTCAGATTACCCAAAACACTATCAAACTAAAAAAGAGCTCTTAAACACAAATCAGTTTATTTAAAACTTTTGTTTTATTATTATTCTGAAGTTCACTGCAATATAAATTTTGCACAAAATTGAACACTGTCATTTCGCATTTCATACATTTTTTATTTACATTTTGATTATAAATATTTGAAATATTACGATGAACAAATACTATATACGTACAAATAGTAAACCTACCTCAAAGTGAAAAATTGATATTTTTTTTAATATTTTTTTAATTGAAAACACTTTTTGGAACACTTCAATTTAAGCACACTTAACAAGTTTTTAAATTTTTAACATTGAAAGTTTATCCTTCAAAAATACACAAATACACAATGACTCAAACCATAAAACAAATTCTGAATACAAGTGTAAAAATACCATTTAAAACCATTAATTGTGATATGATGTACATTATTCAAATTTTGTTCCAGCCGATTTAATGGTTTTAAGTTCAATATTTTCAGTTTTTTTGACTGATTCTTGCTTGATTCTACAACATTTTAATTTTATAAAGTTTGTAATGGTTTTATCGATTCCTGAATAAATTATTGGATTTATTGCACTATTGATTGGTAGTATAATGATAGCAGAATAAGGAAGTACTTCACCATCAAGTTTGTATCCACTATAGCTTATAATAGACATGATTATAACTGGTAACCAACAAGACATATCTGTTATAATGATGAGGAAAACTCGTAATTTCATTTTTCCCAGTTGATTTGCATTTTTTGACTGCTTAACAGATTTTGAGCTTTTCTTAGTGGTGTAGAACATGTAGCTATAAGCTGCACAAATATATAGAAATGAACAAGTATTGAAAGTTATAATGATAATTGAAAGAATAAAATGAGATGATGAAATATTTGTATAGAGATCAGGAAAGCAAACAGGAGAGGTACTGAAATACCCAAACACATTTTTGATTTTAACATTTCTGGACTGAAATAGAGGTCCTCTTTTTCCACTTTCGAAATAAGTTTTAATGAATTGATAGCTGAAGTTTGTACCAAGGCTGTTGTTGAACATTGATGATGTATTAGGAAGGTTACTGAGAATTATTTTAGTCTTTTTGTAAAACATTTCAATTGTGCTGTAATTTACCGATTGGTCTAGGAAAAAAGGATTTGATTCAATATAAAGTTGGTCAGCAAACTTATATTTGAACCAAACTGGAATCATTGCAAACAGGAAACAGAATACCAAAGAAAGCAGTGAAACAAGTCTGACGAGCTTGTGGTTTAATCGATTAGTTTTATATGGGCAAATAGTAAGATACAATCTCAAAGTTGTGATTAATACTAAGGTAGTCATTGATGTTTGAGATGAAAACACAGCAAGCACACCAACCACGTTACAAGTAGTACTTGCTCTCCATTCAAGATCATGAATGCAATATTGACCTGAATATTGAAATGAATTGACACCAAGTATCAACAAAGAGACTCCCATTACTAAATCAGAAACTGCTAGCTGGCATAAAAGAAATGTATTCACATACTTCACTGAACTTTTACTTTCAGCTTCTTTCAATTTCAACCAATGCTTCCAAATAACATAAATGTTAACAGTTATTGTAAGAACTGTGACAAACCAAATAAAGTAACGAAGAAAGTCGCTTTTAATCATCTCATATACCGATGAAAAGTAGTTTAAACATTCATCTGAACCATCAGAACAGTCTTTTCGACCATCCAAATACTTGCTTTTTTCAATAAACTTGGAATTGTTATTCCAGCAGTAGAAATGAGTCTTTTTCGAGCAGTTCATTTCATCTGAACTATCTAGACAATCAACATTGTAATCACAAACTTTAGTCAAGTCGATACTTTCAATTTCTTCTGATTTACAATAAAACCTCCATGAACATAAATACTTTCGGATGTTACAAAAATCTAACATCGATGTGATTGTGATATTTTTGTAACCATCAATTTTCATCGTAATAAGTGACTTATTATTATAAAGGTTTTGGTTTTCTATCATAATTTGGCTTGAATTATCTAGTAATTTCTTTTCTAAAAATAAACGTGGTGGTAAGTTTTTGTAATCTATCACTAAATACAGAAATCTTTTAGAAGATAAACTGCTTGTTAGTCGTAAAAATGGAAAGCATTCAGTTAAACTAAATTTATCAAAATTTTGATTAAAAGTTTCTGCAAATCCATTTTCTGACCATTTTAAGCTGCTGTTGATACATAGTTCTGAACATTCATCGTCTTTTAAGTGACATTCAATTTTATGGTCACATGATCTAACTGAAATGACTCTATTAGTTTCGTTTTTTCTCAAATTGTGTGATGAGCAAGTATGAAGTGTTTTATTTTTTTGGTTTGAGTCAAATAACAAAGACAAAACTTGTTTGTTGCAAACATTCTCGTCTGTTCCATCTTGTAAATCATCAATATTATTACAAAGTATTTCAAAATGATGTTTTGGGAGATTTTTTGAATCACCTGATGTTAAATCTGGATAAAACTTCTGACAAAGCGATTCAATTGAAGATTTCTCGCATGTACATTCATCTGATGCGTCGGGACAATCGATTATGTTGTCACAAACTTGTGAGTTGAATATTATAGTTTTGTTATCTAAACATTTTGAACAAATAAACTGGTTTTGTTCGTTCAAACATTTTTCTTGTATATTTGAACACATGTTGCTATCAGAAGTTGTTTGATTTTGGAATTTATTTGGTAATCCAATAAAGCTATTAGTTTTTATTTGACAAT
Source organism: Pegea sp. RAD2-039 (assembly GCA_034620365.1). NCBI lineage: Eukaryota > Metazoa > Chordata > Thaliacea > Salpida > Salpidae > Pegea > Pegea sp. RAD2-039. The sequence goes on along the minus strand of JAQGEQ010000134.1, from coordinate 10,729 downwards.
TATCACCGAAAACAAGATTAGAATAATATTGTAACCCTTCGATGTAAAAGTTTTTCAATCCACTAAATATTGACTTTGAAGTAACGAAAACAATTTCACCTCTGAAACTTCTCACATAATTATTCAGATCACACATTTCAATTTCATCACTTCCATCTTTACAGTTCAAGATTCCATCACAAATTAGTTTTTGTGGAAGACATCTGCTTTTATCTAAACATTCAACTTCATTTTCTATACATTTTTTGAATCTATGACTTTCATCTTCTCCTGATTCACAATCTCTAATTGAGTTACCCACCCAGGATCTAGGTATACAACGGGTTTTGTTCCTTTTATCTAAATTACATTTAAACTCATGAAAAGAACAATTTTTCTGAGTATTACTTTCATCTGAGCTATCTTTACAATCACTGAAACCATCATTGACACGATAGCGAGGAATACATCGATGATTATCCTTACAAGTAAACTCAGTCTGATTAAAACACTTTAAACTATCAACTTCATCAGCACCATTCTTACAATCACGTTTTCCATCCTTCACCCATTCTCGAGGAATACATGCGTTGTATTTATCAAGACATTGATACTCTGTAGCATTATCGCATGAATCAAAACGTTTGTTTATTCGCTTTCCAAATTCATCATACTGAAACATAATATAAAATATAAGAGATTTATTCTAATTAGCTTTCAACAATCTTTCATTTTAAATTAAAATTTCTTTTATCTTGTGTTTATTTTGTAAAAACTGAGAAAAATTGAAATTCTTAACTAAAATATTTTATAATGAGTATAGTCTTAATGAAATTATTTTTTAAAACAAACTTTTTTTGATTATGAATTGTTATTTAACTGATATAAATATTAATTTATATAAAAAGTTAAGTATTATTCATTATATTAGATATTTAATGTTGTATAAATTTTTCTTTATCAAAGTGTAGGCCGTTTAATTTTTGTTTTCATAAACCAGTAAATGAAAACGTCAGTTTTTTACTTAAATAGTATTTTTTAAATTACAAACCTTTTTAATTTGACAACGATCCGAAAAAAACACATACGAAGGAAAATCCATCATTCTTCTTGTTAAGCATTCTTTAGTTTTCTGACACAGAAATTCATCAGGATGACATCGAAGTTGTAAAAAAGTGGAAGTTATTTTGTCACAATAAAAATGTATGTATTTTCGTTTCACACATCTGCTTAAACAATTCGTTTAAGAATATATTTGTTCAATTTTTTATAATTATTTTCTTCACCCAAGTAAACTAGTCAACTTTTTTAAATATCTCAAAAAAATTAATCACAACAAATATCAGTTTGTCTAGCTTCAATTTTTATTCAGTTTTCTATGAAAGTATTAATTTTAACCCAGAAGTTAAGTTTGATTACAAAATCATTTGAAGCAAACTTAAAAACTTTTGAGAAAATTAATCGATGAATGGTTTGAACAAAATTAATAGAAAAATATTAAGTTTTAAATTAAACAAATTTTAGTTTTGATTTTGATTTTAATATTTGTTTAAACTTTGAATCTGCAGAATTAGAACCTACTTAACCTTATTTGAATAAATGATTCTATTTTTTTTTACTCTTGCAAAAACTTTGAAATGATTATTGATATAGTATGAAAAAAATTAGTTAACGAAGGAATTAAAACTTTAAATATATTATAAATTCTGTTAAGATGTGCAATTACAAATAAGCAAAGTTTATTTTTCACCTTTTTTGACACAGAACTTCATCATCGGTACATTTTAATGTAACTCCACAAAGGTAATAAGCTAAACGCCTACTAACACAATCTTCTTCACCAAATTTAAAACCGGAACCAAATGCTATAATTTGGCATTTGTGATATCCGTCTTCAGGCCTACAAGATCTAATGCTATCATAAGGTCTTGCACCAATATCTGTTTAAAAAGAAGCCTTTTGAGATTATTTAAAAAAGGTAAGCTTCAATGGTTTACAGTCAAATTAAAAACAGGTTTTTTAAATTAAATTCTTTAAAATATTAATTTTCAGAACAAAAGAACGGTATCTAAAAGTTATTTTCAATTTTAATTATTTCGAAAGTAAATTAATTGTTTTTTAATGATTTGTTAGTTACTCACAATTTCCATTCAAAGTGAAAGTAAACAAAACCACCAAACAAATCCATTGAAAAAGTTGCAGCATTTTCAAATACAACTTATATTTTTGTTTTCAGTTAAAGCACTTAAAACAAAACTGAAATTGAAATCAGATTAGTTTAAATTTTTACCCCTACAGCAAATGTTTTATTTAAAATTAAAAAAAACTACAGGAAATTAAATAATTGAAATATATCTTTAAAAAAACTCTAAAAATTAATGCGCTTTGAATCAAGAAACTTTTTTGACTTTAAATAATAGAGATTTAACCTTAGAGGAAAAATATTAATTTCACTCATGATTGTAAAGTTACCAAAACTTATTATTACTTAAATTGTAGTTTTAAACTAAATAACCACCCTTTAGTCAGATAAAAGAAGGGTTTTAAAATTATTTGCACAAAATTAAAAGAGAGTTAATAAACTAAATATACAAATTTAGAATTAAAATTTTGTGAATTAATATTTTTATCAAAATAAGTAATTTTTTTGACCTTTAAAAGACTAATTACAAACTGAAATAAATTTTAGTCAAATATTCAACTTTAATATAGTTTACAATTTGTTGGTTTTTTGCTCTTAGATTTCAAATAAAAGACTTAATTTATACAAACAAAACTCTAATAGTATTTGTAACATTCGTTTAGAATAAGAATTATATTTCAAACAAATATTTTCTAAAACTTAAAAAGAAAATTAAGAAAAACTCTCAATTTAAGCAACTAATTAATTTTAAGGCACAAAAGGTTTGCTAAGGAACTATTTTATCCACAAAGATAGGAAGTTGAATCAATCCAATAAATATTTAAGTAAAAACGTGAAGAAAATAAGTTGATGATTTACTGAATAGTTTCGTGAAATTACAAATACTTTTATAAATCTATGAAATAATATAATGGTTTAAAAACAAACTTTAAAATTTTGATTTAGCTATTCAAATTATTCATGTTAATTAAATTGAAATTATAATTGTAGTAAAAGTAAATTAAAAGTAACTCGAATTTACATTTTGTTTTTATAATTTTGGAATCATTCTGAATTAATTTCAAAACTAATTTCCGAACAAACATCGAACATAATTTCAAAATCAACTTAGAGTTCAATTTGACAAATAATTTTATCTTAAAAACCGTGAATTTTATATTTATCTAAAACTAAACAATGATGTTTTATATTTCTAATATTTAAAGGTCAAATTGTTATTTCAAAATTAGCATTATACTTGCAATTTTACATTTACATAAAAATGTTTAGATTTTGAATTAATTAAAAATATTATCAAAAATTTAAGTAAATAATAATTATTAAAGTTAAAGACACAAATCATTTTAATTGACATCATTAAATTCTGACATCATTTAAAATTCATATAAAAGAGTAGTTTTAGTGAGCAGCTTGAATTTGAGGATGTTAATTAGATGTAATTCCAATTGTAGATTTTACTTTTCGTGTATTTTAACAATAAAATTTTCAATTTAATGAATTTAAAAATTACTTTCAAAAATTGATATTTGCAACTCGGTACCAAGACACAGATTATTTTAATTGAGTTTAAAGGAAAATAGTTTTATTATTACACTAAACATAAAAGATATAAAAATAAAAATTAATAGCTACTTTTGATATAAATCATATCATTTTTAACTTCAGATGAAATATCAAAGCTTTAATATTTTCATGGCATGATTTAAACCAAATGAAAGTGATTAAAAATTTCTTATAACACGTAGGTATGAAAAAAATTCTTATCAATACATTTATCATGAAAGTATATATTTATTTCCACTAATCTACCAATTAAGTTTTAGCAGTGAGATGACAACATACATTTGTTTATCAAAATTTAAAAATGAAATAATAAATTTGAAAGAAGTTATTTAACCTAATTATGAATAAACGTTTAAAAATAAAATCTGTTAATATTTAATTTAGATAAAAAGAAACTTTAGCTGGTAAATTAAGTAGTTAGTGATTATATAGTTAATTTTTATTAAATAATTGTTTTAATATTCATTAAAGCAAAACGAAGATTTTCAAAGATTAAAATAATTCGATTTTCTAACTTGAAGCTATCAAGCGGTGATTAAACTTCCGCTACTTCCTATCTTATCATGATAAAATGTGTCATAAAAATACTAAACTCACAAAATTTTTTATTATTATTGGAAAGTGAAAATTTAAAAATCTTATTTTTAATTAATTTTGCTTCTGTATTTTTAAATCTAATACAATTGTTCATTTAGCTAAAGCTTTGTTTCTTTTGTAAAATTAGTTTTCATAAAACTGAAAACAGAATGAAAATAAAAGATAAGTTCTCACACACAAATCAATATTTTCTAAACTATTATTATATTTACTGAATTTCACTGCTATACAATTTTTTAACAGTTAGAAAACTGAAAATTGAATAATCTTATTTAGTATTTCATAGATTTTTCTTTACATTTAGAATATATTTTAAAATACTTTCAAGTTTAACATTCATGCTTTATATCATTCTAAAAAAGAATTATTTTATAAAGGTAGTAATGGTTTCATCGATAAAATGAATAAATGATTAAATTTATTAGAAGGGTAATGATAAGAGAACAATATATTTATATTTATTATAAATCTTAGTAGACAGGATTATAACTGATATTTTTTATTGCATTTTTAGATTTATTTGACATTTTAAGCTTGATAATGAAACATAATATGTGGCCAAAATCTACACAAATATATAAAAGTGAACAAGTATTGAAAGTTATAATGATAATTGAAAGAATAAAATAAGATAATATAATATTTAAATAGACATCGGGAAAGCAAACAGGAGAGGTACTGAAATACCCAAACGCATTTTTGATTTTAACATTTCTGGACTGAAATAGAGATCTCTTTTTCCACTTTCGAAATAAGTTTTAATGAATTGATAGCTGAAGTTTGTACCAAGGTTGTAGTTGAACATTAATGATGTATTAGGAAAATTACTTTTCCGATAACGTTTTGTGATATATCTTTTCAATTGTGATGTAATCAACTGATTAGTTTCGGAAAATGGATTCATTTTAATGTAAACGATAATAATAATATATTTCTAATTGATATTTATTTCGTAATATCTAACCTATACATGAGTATCTTATTATTATTTCATTGTACTTACAGTTAGGTTGCTAATTACTACTTTCTGTTGTTGTTGTTTCGTGCATTTTTTAAAGAATAAAGCTTTCTTTAAGATTGGTTATTTTTACAATTAATTAAATTATGATAATTTTGTTTGTCAAGTTGTTGTCAGGTGACTTAACTCATTATTTGAGCTTAGCGCAATAATAATCAGGCACTAGTAGAATGATAATGTGAGGATGCATGGCGAAACAACCAACACTTAGGTACTGGTAGATCTGTCGAAGCTGCAGGAGAAGCAGCAATCTCATTAGAATATGATGAAAGACTCCAAGCAAAACCAAACTAGGGAAGGTTTCGGGCTGAAAATTACAAAAGACTTTGTACCGACTCCAATGAATACAAATTCTATTTAAAGAAATTTTAAAAGATCAAACAAATGTCTTGAAATATTTAAAATTCAAGAAATAATAATATTAGTGTGTTAATGATAATTGTCGATTATTTATAGGTATTATAAATAACAACAACCAAACAAAAATAATTGAAACGTTTTTTCCATCTGGTAGTAGAATTAGTATTTAACTTTTATGATTACTTTCAGGTATAATGTAAACTTCAATATCCAATGTTCATCAAAACAAGCTTGCAATAACAAATACTAATTTTTAAATAAATAAATAAAACATCTTAGTTAAATGCGTAAGAATAATTATGACAATTTGGTGACAACTAAATGAAGCAAACGGGGTTTAAATGGTTCTTCATTAAATCTAGAACCATTCATCGACTTCTTCTAATTCTAATTCAAACTGATTATCCGACATCAGCTAATCGATATCCGCTGAATTAGCCAAATTTAGATCTGAAATTGGCAACGTTGTTGCAAACCTCAATAAAAAGGTCTAGTTTCTGTCTCTAGAAAGAAGCCTGTCAAATAGGTCTCAGTGATTATAATTACGTTAAGAACGGTAGCATGATGCAACTTAAAACTTAAAACGAAGATAAAGAGGCGTATAAACGAAATCATAAGAGACAACCAGCTGACTTTTATTACAAAGTTGGAGGGCCATCATGAGGCTCGGGAAGTGTCAAGATTGCTTTTAATTTCAACTGAAGTTGCAAATAATCACTTCTTCTTCACTTCTTCTCAGCACAAAATTGTGAATACCATCCTTACAGCAGAAAATATCAGTTCACAGAAACTTATCATGAAATCTCACAAGCGTCAAAAAGATAATTCTTCTCTTGGATTCGGTGTATTTTGTATGGGCGGGTTATTAACATAATTATCCAATTATAATCTCTTCTGCATTCTCAAAATTTCTTAGTTGTATTCTGTCTCAATACATTCTGTCCTATCACCTTATCTTCTAAAAAACCGGATAAAGCTCTGAAATAAGTCTTAACTTCCTGAAAAAAACTTTAAACTTAATTGATTTACATAATTACTGACTTCAGAAGTTGTGAGACTTGCTTGCTCCTGGCAAATGATTTTCAAAACTTAAATTGTTCTTACCTACTCAGATTCTTCTGATAATCTAAAAAAAAGTATATTCTTGCTGAATCCTTTCGCTCTAGGAATAACCACAGATTATGTTGTATTTATATTTTTCCAACAGCGTTTCACTATAGTTCAATGACAGATGACATTTAAAATGTTGGTAGTATTGCTCTATCAGGTAGCAAATTTTCTAATTCTTGTCGGGAGACTAAATTTTTCTGACAAAGATCGGGCTAATCCTGTCTTTAGAAGATTTTGTGTTTGATACTTTTCTTTGATTTTAATTCATTAATTAGATGACATATTGAGTTCATCAATTCACACAATCTAAAAGAGATGCATTTTGCAAACTACCAGGGTTCAAAATTATAGAAATAAAATTTCAGTATCTCAAAAATATTTTATATAAGTTTGCAAATACATCTTGCTTGGAAATAAACTTTTAACTTTCGTTCACCAAATTTTTTGTTAGGCTTTTTTGAAATCTTGTTTTTAACTGACTTGCCACAAAAATGTAATCATGAAAATTCTATTAATTATTTTATAAAACTGGTTCAAAATTATCATATAATTATCAATATCAAAAAGTGTTTAAAAATTTAGGTGTTTTTCTACACATAAATCACTAACATTCATTAACAACGTTTTGTTAGTTATGCAATAATTAATTTTTGATATAGTTTTGAAGAGTCTATAAAATTTTACTTACATTTTTTGAGCAAGGTTTTTTTTACTTAGAAAATATATTAAGAAATATAAGAACAAAACAGCTGCAAGTTTGGTAATCTCAAGGATGTAGTGATTGATGATACATTTTTATCTCAGTTCAAATATGTTTACAAATACTAAGTTTATGATTTGGTAAAAATAAAAAGTATCAAATAACTTATTTACACAAGCAAAGATTCTAACCAAGAAATCAGTTGATAAAAGCAGTTGCTTAAAATTAGTTTAAATTATAAACTAGTTTTCCCAGAGCCCTCCATGTGATGTAGCAGTTATCACAATCGCTTACGACGCACAAGTTTCGATTTCCAGCTTTGGCGGTAACATATTTGCAACTAAAAAAAATCTCGAAGAACTCACGATTATAACACAGGCATAAAACGGCCTTGCTAGTCTGGATCAACGAGGGTACTTCTAGGAGATAAACCGGTTTCTCATAAATGCTAAACTCGGGTTATTCCAATCAATTTTACTAGAATTAAAATCCCCCAAGATATATAACTCAGGACACACAACACTATTCCGAACCTTTAATAAGGCCTTAACAGTAACCTGAACTAACCCTGTCATCAGTTTTAGAGGTTGGTAGGTAAGTACATATAAGACAAGAAAATTTGAACTTTGAGTAATGAAAATCAAAAGCGATATTCTCAGATATAGGGTGCCAGTGATGTTTTTTTAATATATTTATATTTAAATAATATATATTTTTCTTTGTAACAAAATATGAGTATATTTCCATTTCATTTGATTAAACGGCAAGTTTTTAGCTTGAATAAATTACAAAAATTTAAGGGTTATAGATTAAAAAAACGTCATACTGACATGAAACTGTTTATAAACTGCTGCAATAACTTGCTTATTACATCTTCTAGATAGAAGTCGCAATAAGTAGCAAACAGGTTTGAAGTAAAAAATTTTTCAATCTTTTTCAAAAACTGTTCGGTGAAGAGAGCCTCAAAATGTAAGTTTAATTGTAATTTGAATATCTATAGAAGTTTAAAATCAAATAGTTTATTTTATTGACGTTAAATATATAGCATTAGTTGAATAATCGTTAAGAAAAATTAAAGTAGTATAACAATTTTATGTTCAAAATTTACTAGGGATACCCGTGATGATTTACCTTGTCAAGAACAACAGGAAAAGCAAGTAAAAGAAAGAAAAGAATTTAGTCGAGAACTCGATCTCTTGCGACTAGAACTAATAAGACAGTATTGTGATAGAGAACAATCAAATGATATGACAAGAAGACATCAACAATTTGTAATAAAAGTACTAGAGCAAATTCTTCTAAAAAGAGCAGAAGATAGTAGGCAGAAACAAGAGAGGCAAGAACAAGAGATGCCTGATTATGATAAAGAATTTAGTTATTTAAAGCAGTTGGAACAAGAACAAATTACAAAACATAACATAAGAAAAACAGATGCGAAACAAGAACTAGATCGACAACAGAACATTTTACTACAATTGCTAAACCAGCTGCTTCAAGAAAAACAACAAGAAATAGAAAGATATCCAGAAAGACATAAAGCGAACGAAGAAGAGCAGTCCCAAAACTACCGTGAGAAACTCCGTATTGTACAACAAATACGACAAGAAATATTGAGACATTCTCAAGAAAAACCAGAACAAGAAATTGAACAACAAGAAAATGAAAAAGAAAGACAAGAACAGAAGAAACTGGTAGAAGAGAGAACAGATCAAGTGAGACTTGAAGAAAATATGCATGTAAATAGTATTCAAGCTTTCTCAGACGAAATCCATGCGATAGAACAAATACAATTACAACTAAACACAGACCATCAAGAAAGACAAAAAGAAGAGGATGAAGAGTTACAAAGACGATTAAATTTTTTGTTAGAGGTTATGCAGGGACTGCAGCAAAGAAAACAAAGAGACTCGAGATAATTCCAACTAGAAAATAAGGAAACCCAGCTGTTACCAAAATAAATGTTACAGCAACAGCAACGACATGGAAAGGAACGAGTTTATTAAAGATTTGTGTTGTGTAACTTCCTACAAATTGCAAATATACAATCGCATTTAATTTAATTGTGAAAGAAATAACAATCTTTCAATAAAATATTTTGATAAACTTTTGATTCAATTTTTTATCTATGATAATATTTTTGATACCTATAAATCAAAAACCTTAAATGTTAAATAATTCTAAGCAAACTTTATATATTAAATTATTCTATTTGTAAAATTTCAAAATGAAACTTGTAGACATTCGCTCAAATAGTAATATTAATAATGATAATTTTTTGCCTAAATCTTTGTGCTTATAACATCATTTATTTATTTATTTCAATAAATGCGAAGGAGGGTAGCAAGTATTTTTTATTTTATAAATCAGTTGCCACAAATTTTAAAATATTGTTTGAAAATATTTTAAATTTTAGCTTTTAGCCAGTTCTTTCAAATTTGTTTAAACTGACAATTAAACACTGGTGAACTTTTTATACTAACACAATATTAAAGAAATTGCATTGGCATTTTATACACAAGCAAAAGATTTTTTTGCGTCATATGAAAATTAAACAAATTCTGAAGCTTCAATACATAATCAAGTTTATTAAACAATAATAAAAATCCCAATAAATTATTTCTGCTATGTCTTTTTCAAATCCTATTGATGGTTAGGTTTTTCTTTCATTCTTTTTTTACCTTTATATTTTTATGTTATGAGTCCGGTTTGATTGTTGTATAAAGACCTTTACTTATTAAAAAAAATATTTCTAGATTTTAAAGAAAGAGCTGGTCACTCTTTTATTCAATTTGAATATGAGTTCCAGATTATTTATGATTTTAATTTCTATATCAAACCCTTTTAAATTGAAAGTATTTTGATATTTTTTTTCGAAGACGATTTAAAAAAGGTTATACAACTAGAAGCTTATATATTTAAAATTAAAATCTTGTTAAAATACTAATATATATTATTAAAATTCAAACGAAAATGATATTTATGAGATTATATTAGATGAGTTAAACCGCAATATTCAAATTTTAATAAACCATTTGATTTTTTTAGATAGTTTAGTAAATAAAAATAGGATAGTAAACATGTATATGTGTTTATTGAAAATGAGTGAAGAAATCTCATCAAATATATAACTTGATTTAATTCAAGCTTCGTCAAATGTTTTCCATGAACTTTAAAACTCCAAGCGAGCGGAAATTTTATCGTGGAAATTATGATAGAATTAATGAATAATGGAGTTTTACTGTAATTTCTGTGTAGTCTT
>JAQGEQ010000129.1:0-42442 GCA_034620365.1 Pegea sp. RAD2-039 | reverse complement strand
CACCCTTTAGTCAGATAAAAGAAGGGTTTTAAAATTATTTGCACAAAATTAAAAGAGAGTTAATAAACTAAATATACAAATTTAGAATTAAAATTTTGTGAATTAATATTTTTATCAAAATAAGTAATTTTTTTGACCTTTAAAAGACTAATTACAAACTGAAATAAATTTTAGTCAAATATTCAACTTTAATATAGTTTACAATTTGTTGGTTTTTTGCTCTTAGATTTCAAATAAAAGACTTAATTTATACAAACAAAACTCTAATAGTATTTGTAACATTCGTTTAGAATAAGAATTATATTTCAAACAAATATTTTCTAAAACTTAAAAAGAAAATTAAGAAAAACTCTCAATTTAAGCAACTAATTAATTTTAAGGCACAAAGGGTTTGCTAAGGAACTATTTTATCCACAAAGATAGGAAGTTGAATCAATCCAATAAATATTTAAGTAAAAACGTGAAGAAAATAAGTTGATGATTTACTGAATAGTTTCGTGAAATTACAAATACTTTTATAAATCTATGAAATAATATAATGGTTTAAAAACAAACTTTAAAATTTTGATTTAGCTATTCAAATTATTCATGTTAATTAAATTGAAATTATAATTGTAGTAAAAGTAAATTAAAAGTAACTCGAATTTACATTTTGTTTTTATAATTTTGAAATCATTCTGAATTAATTTCAAAACTAATTTCCGAACAAACATCGAACATAATTTCAAAATCAACTTAGAGTTCAATTTGACAAATAATTTTATCTTAAAAACCGTGAATTTTATATTTATCTAAAACTAAACAATGATGTTTTATATTTCTAATATTTAAAGGTCAAATTGTTATTTCAAAATTAGCATTATACTTGCAATTTTACATTTACATAAAAATGTTTAGATTTTGAATTAATTAAAAATATTATCAAAAATTTAAGTAAATAATAATTATTAAAGTTAAAGACACAAATCATTTTAATTGACATCATTAAATTCTGACATCATTTAAAATTCATATAAAAGAGTAGTTTTAGTGAGCAGCTTGAATTTGAGGATGTTAATTAGATGTAATTCCAATTGTAGATTTTACTTTTCGTGTATTTTAACAATAAAATTTTCAATTTAATGAATTTAAACATTACTTTCAAAAATTGATATTTGCAACTCGGTACCAAGACACAGATTATTTTAATTGAGTTTAAAGGAAAATAGTTTTATTATTACACTAAACATAAAAGATATAAAAATTAAAATTAATAGCTATTTTTGATATAAATCATATCATTTTTAACTTCAGATGAAATATCAAAGCTTTAATATTTTCATGGCATGATTTAAACCAAATGAAAGTGATTAAAAATTTCTTATAACACGTAGGTATGAAAAAAATTCTTATCAATACATTTATCATGAAAGTATATATTTATTTCCACTAATCTACCAATTAAGTTTTAGCAGTGAGATGACAACATACATTTGTTTATCAAAATTTAAAAATGAAATAATAAACTTGAAAGAAGTTATTTAACCTAATTATGAATAAACGTTTAAAAATAAAATCTGTTAATATTTAATTTTGATAAAAAGAAACTTTAGCTGGTAAATTAAGTAGTTAGATTATATAGTTAATTTTTATTAAATAATTGCTTTATTATTCATTAAAACAAAACGAAGATTTTCAAAGATTAAAATAATTCGATTTTCTAACTTGAAGCTATCAAGCGGTGATTAAACTTCCGCTACTTCCTATCTTATCATGATAAAATGTGTCATAAAAATACTAAACTCACAAAATTTTTTATTATTATTGGAAAGTGAAAATTTAAAAATCTTATTTTTAATTAATTTTGCTTCTGTATTTTTAAATCTAATACAATTGTTCATTTAGCTAAAGCTTTGTTTCTTTTGTAAAATTAGTTTTCATAAAACTGAAAACAGAATGAAAATAAAAGATAAGTTCTCACACACAAATCAATATTTTCTAAACTATTATTATATTTACTGAATTTCACTGCTATACAATTTTTTAACAGTTAGAAAACTGAAAATTGAATAATCTTATTTAGTATTTCATAGATTTTTCTTTACATTTAGAATATATTTGTAAATACTTTCAAGTTTAACATTTATCCTTTGAATCATTCTAAAAAAGAATTATTTTATAAAAGTAGTAATGGTTTCATCGATAAAATGAATAAATGATTAAATTTATTAGAAGGGTAATGATAAGAGAACAATATATTTATATTTATTATAAATCTTAGTAGACAGGATTATAACTGATATTTTTTATTGCATTTTTAGATTTATTTGACATTTTAAGCTTGATAATGAAACATAATATGTGGCCAAAATCTACACAAATATATAAAAGTGAACAAGTATTGAAAGTTATAATGATAATTGAAAGAATAAAATAAGATAATATAATATTTAAATAGACATCGGGAAAGCAAACAGGAGAGGTACTGAAATACCCAAACGCATTTTTGATTTTAACATTTCTGGACTGAAATAGAGATCTCCTTTTCCACTTTCGAAATAAGTTTTAATGAATTGATAGCTGAAGTTTGTACCAAGGTTGTAGTTGAACATTAATGATGTATTAGGAAAATTACTTTTCCGATAACGTTTTGTGATATATCTTTTCAATTGTGATGTAATCAACTGAATAGTTTCGGAAAAGGGACTCATTTTGATGTAAACGATAATAATAATATATTTCTAATTGATATTTATTTCGTAATATCTAACCTATACATGAGTATCTTATTATTATTTCATTGTACTTACAGTTAGGTTGCTAATTACTACTTTCTGTTGTTGTTGTTTCGTGCATTTTTTAAAGAATAAAGCTTTCTTTAAGATTGGTTATTTTTACAATTAATTAAATTATGATAATTTTGTTTGTCAAGTTGTTGTCAGGTGACTTAACTCATTATTTGAGCTTAGCGCAATAATAATCAGGCACTAGTAGAATGATAATGTGAGGATGCATGGCGAAACAACCAACACTTAGGTACTGGTAGATCTGTCGAAGCTGCAGGAGAAGCAGCAATCTCATTAGAATATGATGAAAGACTCCAAGCAAAACCAAACTAGGGAAGGTTTCGGGCTGAAGATTACAAAAGACTTTGTACCGACTCCAATGAATACAAATTCTATTTAAAGAAATTTTAAAAGATCAAACAAATGTCTTGAAATATTTAAAATTCAAGAAATAATAATATTAGTGTGTTTATGATAATTGTCGATTATTTATAGGTATTATAAATGACAACAACCAAACAAAAATAATTGAAACGTTTTTTCCATCTGGTAGTAGAATTAGTATTTAATTTTATGATTACTTTCAGGTATAATGTAAACTTCAATATCCAATGTTCATCAAAACAAGATTGCAATAACAAATACGAATTTTTAAATAAATAAATAAAACATCTTAGTTAAATGCGTAAGAATAATTATGACAATTTGGTGACAACTAAATGAAGCAAACGGGGTTTAAATGGTTCTTTATTAAATCTAGAACCATTCATCGAATTCTTCTAATTCTAATTCAAACTGATTATCCGACATCAGCTAATCGATATCCGCTGAATTAGCCAAATTTAGATCTGAAATTGGCAACGTTGTTGCAAACCTCAATAAAAAGGTCTAGTTTCTGTCTCTAGAAAGAAGCCTGTCAAATAGGTCTCAGTGATTATAATTACGTTAAGAACGGTAGCATGATGCAACTTAAAACTTAAAACGAAGATAAAGAGGCGTATAAACGAAATCATAAGAGACAACCAGATGACTTTTATTACAAAGTTGGAGGGCCATCATGAGGCTCGGGAAGTGTCAAGATTGCTTTTAATTTCAACTGAAGTTGCAAATAATCTTCACTTCTTCTCAGCACAAAATTGTGAATACCATCCTTACAGCAGAAAATAGCAGTTCACAGAAACTTATCATGAAATCTCACAAGCGTCAAAAAGATAATTCTTCTCTTGGATTCGGTGTTTTTTTTATGGGCGGATTATTAACATAATTATCCAATTATAATCTCTTCTGCATTCTCAAAATTTCTTAGTTGTATTCTGTCTCAATACATTCTGTCCTATCACCTTATCTTCTAAAAAACCGGATAAAGCTCTGAAATAAGTCTTAACTTCCTGAAAAAAACTTTAAACTTAATTGATTTAAATAATTACTGACTTCAGAAGTTGTGAGACTTGCTTGCTCCTGACAAATGATTTTCAAAACTTAAATTGTTCTTACCTACTCAGATTCTTCTGATAATCTAAAAAAAAAGTATATTCTTGCTGAATCCTTTCGCTCTAGGAATAACCATAGATTATGTTGTATTTATATTTTTCAACAGCCTTTCACTATAGTTCAATGACAGATGACATTTAAAATGTTGGTAGTATTGCTCTATCAGGTAGCAAATTTTCTAATTCTTGTCGGGAGACTAAATTTTTCTGACAAAGATCGGGCTAATCCTGTCTTTAGAAGATTTTGCGTTTGATACTTTTCTTTGATTTTAATTCATTAATTAGATGACATATTGAGTTCATCAATTCACACAATCTAAAAGAGATGCATTTTGCAAACTACCAGGGTTCAAAATTATAGAAATAAAATTTCAGTATCTCAAAAATATTTTATATAAGTTTGCAAATATATCTTACTTGGAAATAAACGGTTAACTTTCGTTCACCAAATTTTTTGTCAGGCTTTTTTGAAATCTTGTTTTTAACTGACTTGCCACAAAAATGTAATCATGAAAATTCTATTAATTATTTTATAAAACTGGTTCAAAATTATCATATAATTATCAATATCAAAAAGTGTTTAAAAATTTAGGTGTTTTTCTACACATAAATCACTAACATTCATTAACAACGTTTTGTTAGTTATGCAATAATTAACTTTTGATATAGTTTTGAAGAGTCTATAAAATTTTACTTACATTTTTTGAGCAAGGTTTTTTTTACTTAGAAAATATATTAAGAAATATAAGAACAAAACAGCTGCAAGTTTGGTAATCTCAAGGATGTAGTGATTGATGATACATTTTTATCTCAGTTCAAAAATGTTTACAAATACTAAGTTTATGATTTGGTAAAAATAAAAAGTATCAAATAACTTATTTACACAAGCAAAGATTCTAACCAAGAAATCAGTTGATAAAAGCAGTTGCTTAAAATTAGTTTAAATTATAAACTAGTTTTCCCAGAGCCCTCCATGTGATGTAGCAGTTATCACAATCGCTTACGACGCACAAGTTTCGATTTCCAGCTTTGGCGGTAACATATTTGCAACTAAAAAAATCTCGAAGAACTCACGATTATAACACAGGCATAAAACGGCCTTGCTAGTTTGGATCAACGAGGGTACTTCTAGGAGATAAACCGGTTTCTCATAAATGCTAAACTCGGGTTATTCCAATCAATTTTACTAGAATTAAAATCCCCCAAGATATATAACTCAGGACACACAACACTATTCCGAACCTTTAATAAGGCCTTAACAGTAACCTGAACTAACCCTGTCATCAGTTTTAGAGGTTGGTAGGTAAGTACATATAAGACAAGAAAATTTGAACTTTGAGTAATGAAAATCAAAAGCGATATTCTCAGATATAGGGTGCCAGTGATGTTTTTTTAATATATTTATATTTAAATAATATATATTTTTCTTTGTAACAAAATATGAGTATATTTCCATTTCATTTGATTAAACGGCAAGTTTTTAGCTTGAATAAATTACAAAAATTTAAGGGTTATAGATTAAAAAAACGTCATACTGACATGAAACTGTTTATAAACTGCTGCAATAACTTGCTTATTACATCTTCTAGATAGAAGTCGCAATAAGTAGCAAACAGGTTTGAAGTAAAAAATTTTTCAATCTTTTTCAAAAACTGTTCGGTGAAGAAAGCCTCAAAATGTAAGTTTAATTGTAATTTGAATATCTATAAAAGTTTAAAATCAAATAGTTTATTTTATTGACGTTAAGTATATAGTATTAGTTGAATAATCGCTAAGAAAAATTAAGGTAGTATAACAATTTTATGTTCAAAATTTACTAGGGATACCCGTGATGATTTTCCTTGTCAAGAACAAAAGAAAAAGCAAGTAAAAGAAAGAAAAGAATTTAGTCGAGAACTCGATCTCTTGCGACTAGAACTAATAAGACAGTATTGTGATAGAGAACAATCAAATGATATGACAAGAAGACATCAACAATTTGTAATAAAAGTACTAGAGCAAATTCTTCTAAAAAGAGCAGAAGATAGTAGGCAGAAACAAGAGAGGCAAGAACAAGAGATGCCTGATTATGATAAAGAATTTAGTTATTTAAAGCAGTTGGAACAAGAACAAATTACAAAACATAACATAAGAAAAACAGATGCGAAACAAGAACTAGATCGACAACAGAACATTTTACTACAATTGCTAAACCAGCTGCTTCAAGAAAGACAACAAGAAGTAGAAAGATATCCAGAAAGACATAAAGCGAACGAAGAAGAGCAGTCCCAAAACTACCATGAGAAACTCCGTATTGTACAACAAATACGACAGGAAATATTGAGACATTCTCACGAAAGACCAGAACAAGAAATTGAACAACAAGATAATGAAAAAGAAAAACAAGAACAGAAAAAACTGGTAGAAGAGAGAACAGATCAAGTGAGACTTGAAGAAAATATGCATGTAAATATTATTCAAGCTTTCTCAGACGAAATCCATGCGATAGAACAACTACAATTACAACTAAACACAGACCATCAAGAAAGACAAAAAGAAGAGGATGAAGAGTTAAAAAGACGATTAAATTTTTTGTTAGAGGTTATGCAGGGACTGCAGCAAAGAAAACAAAGAGACTCGAGATAATTCCAACTAGAAAATAAGGAAACCCAGCTGTTACCAAAATAAATGTTACAGCAACAGCAACGACATGGAAAGGAACGAGTTTATTAAAGATTTGTGTTGTGTAACTTCCTACAAATTGCAAATATACAATCGCATTTAATTTAATTGTGAAAGAAATAACAATCTTTCAATAAAATATTTTGATAAACTTTTGATTCAATTTTTTATCTATGATATTATTTTTGAGACCTATGAACCAAAAACCTTAAATGTTAAATAATTCTAAGCAAACTTTATATATAAAATCATTGTATTTGTAAAATTTCAAAATGAAAATTGTAGACATTCGCTCAAATAGTAATATTAATAATGATAATTTTTTGCCTAAATATTTGTGCTTATAACATCATTTATTTATTTATTTCAATAAATGCGAAGGAGGGTAGCAAGTATTTTTTATTTTATAAATCAGTTGCCACAAATTTTAAAATATTGTTGAAAAATATTTCAAATTTTAGCTTTTAGCCAGTTCTTTCAAATTTGATTTAACTGACAATTAAACACTGGTGAACTTTTTATACTAACACAATATTAAAGAAATTGCATTGGCATTTTATACACAAGCAAAAGATTTTTTTGCGTCATATGAAAATTAAACAAATTCTGAAGCTTCAATACATAATCAAGTTTATTAAACAATAATAAAAATCCCAATAAATTATTTCTGCTATGTCTTTTTCAAATCCTATTGATGGTTAGGTTTTTCTTTCATTCTTTTTTTACCTTTATATTTTTATGTTATGAGTCCGGTTTGATTGTTGTATAAAGACCTTTACTTATTAAAAACTATTTCTAAATTTTAAAGAAAGAGCTGGTCACTCTTTTATTCAATTTGAATATGAGTTCCAGATTATTTATGATTTTAATTTCTATATCAAACCCTTTTAAATTGAAAGTATTTTGATATTTTTTTTCGAAGACGATTTAAAAAAGGTTATACAACTAGAAGCTTATATATTTAAAATTAAAATCTTGTTAAAATACTAATATATATTATTAAAAATCAAACGAAAATGATATTTATGAGATTATATTAGACGAGTTAAACCGCAATATTCAAATTTTAATAAATCATTTTATTTTTTTAGATAGTTTAGTAAATAAAAATAGGATAGTAAACATGTATGTGTGTTTATTGAAAATGAGTGAAAAAATCTCATCAAATATATAACTTGATTTAATTCAAGCTTCGTCAAATGTTTTCCATGAACGTTAAAACTCCGAGTAAACGGAAATTTTATGGTGGAAATTATGATAGAATTAATGAATAATGGAGTTTACTGTAATTTCTGTGTAGTCTTATTGTTTTTATTTTAAATGCTTAGTTTCTTTTTATCAATTTTTAATGTTGATGAAATCAACGTAATCTTTTATACAATCTAAATAAAAGCTACACTGATTCACAAAAAACATTACTTTATTTGCCGATACATGAAATTCCTTACGAATTAAATGTTTATTTCAAACGAAGTTATGGAAAACAACCAAACCAGTTGTTAAATGCAATTTGATATCACAAAAACGTTGAATACTGTAAAAGTTAATTAGTAAAATTTATTGTAAAAAGATTTAAAAATAGTTAAGTCAATGTATATAACGTAAGAATTATTCTAGAGTCTTTGAACTATTAAACGATTTAATCAAAGTCTTCTTTAAAAGGAGAAATTCGAAATCTGGTACTATCTAAAGTAAATCCGATGTTAAAAGGTTAAATTGAGGAAAGAAACTCAAGGAATTTTTTGAAGAACGATAATTCTATTTTTTAAATCGTAAAGAAACCATTAAAAGTTGTTGTAAAAGTGATATCTAAAATTGACTTGAGATCAACAAAAATTAAAAAAAACTTATAAGAAACAAAACACTAAAGATTTTTGCAAGATATAAACAAAATTTATGGTAGAATTAAAACAAATAATTGAGAATACTTTTGGTAAGTCAGCAACTTTTGCAAAGTTATTGTATATAATCTGAACAAAATTCTGCATAAACGTCAATTCATTATTAATAAACAGCTTTTTAAGAACCTTTAAATGAAATAAAATTGAAATTTGGAGGTTATCACTTAATAGCATAACGCAAAGAAAAATTTAAAAGAAAATTGAGATTATTTTAGAAGTAAGACTTTTAATACTCAGTTATTTGTTTACAACATAGTAAAAGTAGAGATAATTGAATTAGATGATAGGTCAAAATAACAAAACTAGATAAAAACTAAAAACATACATAGAATAAGTTTTATTAAAAGAAATCGTCTCGAGTAAATGATAGTTAGAAATAAATGATTCAGTTTTGTATCAATGAAATTCACATCTATAAATAAAACAACTGATTTAAGCTACCACACTCGACAAGTTTTGGAATCATCTGGATACATTGTTGAATGTCCTTTTTTGCACTTAAATGATTTTCCAAAATGATTAAAGTTCTGTAGTACAGTGGAGACTCTGTAATCATTTTAGTTTAAACAATTGTTTATCAGCTTCAAAAAATAACCTGAACATTGTAGGACTATGCTCATCTTCCATTAATTTAAATTGAGCTTCTTCTTTGTTTGTATTATGGCAAAATGTCTGTCAAGACAAACAATTTTAAGTTTACATTTAAAAAAGGGATTTTGAATAATGTGTAGTTTTCAAGAATTTTAAAATCTGTAAACTTTTTAAGATAAGTTTCAAAGATATATTTTTAAAAATTGTAACACTTAGTTTTTACATTCTAAAAACGGTAACAAATTGTGTAAGAAGTCAAATTGATAAATTTGGTAATACTTATCATATAATTAAATGAATCATTGAAAAGCTAATATAAGACTACAGATGATCTAATTTAAAAAAAGAAATAATAATAATAAATAAATAAATAAATAAATAAATAAATAATAATAATAGCTGTTAGTCATACTTGGGCAAACCCAACAAAGAAAAGTTGTTCAGATGTGAAGTTGGAAAGACCTGGTAACTTAAAGTCTGCACCATTCTGTTTTTGACTTTCCTTGTATGCCTATTTAACAAATTTAAAAGTTTAAGTAATATAACCATATGATAAAAGCTCATAAATGTTACCAGGAACGCTTCTCTTATACCACCATTGTCTGCAATATTTTCATTAAGAGTCAATTCTCCATCGACCTAAAAAGATTTAGTTTAAAATCTAAACAATTTTTGAATTATTTTTATTCTAATCTTATTACATGAAAAGTGTTCCAATTGAAAAGTTTCATAATAATCTTTAACTTACATTTGCTTCAGCCACTGGTAAATAGAGGTCAGAGTATTGTTTTATAAAGCATTCAGTTTTTTTTTTAAATCGTTTCTTTGAGACAGCAGTCCACCAGTTCTGGAATCTTCCCCTGGAGTCAAATTGAGCTCCCCGACTATCAAATCCATGTGTAATCTTAAAAGAATATTGTTATCATTGCTAATTTTAAAAACAAGAATTAAATGATTTTTCTTACCAAGAAAATTAATTAATTACAGTTTTATATATTTGAGTTTTGTAGATTTTATATTCATAAGTAAAATACTTATAGTTGAAAAGCTGAAAACTACTATACTAGTTAAAATTATATACTTTTTGGTTTAAATTTAATGATAATCGAAAATCTTTACCTCATGACCAATTACTGAACCAACTGCTCCATAATTAAGACAATCTGGATAATTTTTATCAAAAAATGGAGGTTGAAGAATTCCCATTTGCAAGCAAAAGTTGTTTTTAAGCTGATTGTAATAAGCATTTGCAGTTGTCAAATCACTCACTAAAGTACTGAAAAATATAATTACTGTGATGATAAACAACTATACAGATTTATCTTTACCTATCTTAACAATTATTTAAAGAGTTTAAAGAAAACATTTACAGCCCTTAAAAGTATAAAGCACTAAAATTATTTAAACACCAACATATCGTATATTTTAAAACATTTGTAAAAGCATTTATTCTACTTACATTTTTCTGTTGATCGGTTTCCCAAACATTTGAAGGTTTTTACGAAACCGAAAAGCCTGGACATTGATAAGATTTTCTAAATAGTTATCCTTAGAGATTTTCAAAAATTCATACGATTGATCCATTTTGGTTCTATTGTTTAAAGCAAAATCTGGGTATGATATCATCTCTACCATCTTATTAACTTTAAGTAAAGCTAGTTTTTTTGTAGCGCTATCCATCCATTTACTGTTTTTAACAATCTTTTTAAAAGCCCTTTTGACGTGTTTAGACATATCAGTAACCTATGAATAAAGAAATCATCTTTTTTTGATTTTTAAAGCAATATATCAAATAAAATGTTAGCAGCAATAAAAATAATAATATAAAAAACCAGCAAATCATAAGTAATTTTAATATGTCAAGTCTTACAGTTTTTTTAATGTTTAAAATATAACTCTTTTACTTTCAGCTCAAAAATGTTCAGTTTTCAAGCTATGAAAGTATCTTAACGTATTTACTGTTTTGTATAAAAGTAATTTAAATTTAATTTTTATTAATTTAGTATATCTAAATAATCTATTAAAACAGTAAAAATATCTAATTAAAACCTTTGATTTTGTTTCTGTGTGATCCTTTATAGATTCTGCAAAAACTGATGCAATTGGTAAGATAAAAGCGTTTCTGACTTCAGAAAGACAAAAAGATTTTTGTCCAAAAGGATGGATATCAAATGTAGAAGAGGCCTTTTTATTGGCTTGAAGTGCTGACATTGAAATATGGACTGTATTTTTTTGCAATACTTCATAAACTAAATAGTTTTGTATAAACCTAAAGAATAGATTAAAATTAAAAATTTGGAGTCTCATAAACTAAATTTACTTACTCTTCTGTTTCGTTTGTTATAAGTTCAACAAAATTTTTTATATTGTTCGTATTTAACACCTTTACTACAAAGTTTTCATTGACTTCAATAGATTTGATTTCAGCATAAACAAACAGCTGCTTGAAATAACTGGTCCAATTAAATTTATTGTTAGTGAAAGTGTTTAGATCTTTTAAAGAAAAGTCTTCAGAGTTTTCAAAAGTAGAAGTTCCATTACTTATATCAACAAAGAAATTTTTTCCCCAAAGTTTGTCGTTAAACTCGCTTATCTGTTGAGCAAAAATACATATTCATTTTTTAAAATTAATCAAACAAAACCAGAATTAAATTTTCAAAAGTAGAACTTGTACTATATAGCAACAAGTGTTCTAAAATCTGCATAAACTAACATGGTTTGCCAGCTCCTCAGCATTTTGCTGTTTAACTGATAATGTTTTCAGAAAATTAGTAGTTTTCATAAGATAACCATCATCATAATCATCATCATAATCAAATTCTTCTGTTGTATCTACAATTTTTCTTAATCCATTTTGCCTGGCTGTATTACTGATCGAAAACCCTCCATCGTAAATAAATTGTGCTATACTAATCTGTGAAAATTTTTATTGGTTTTGACCTTGATATTTTTATGATACTTTCAAAACATTGATGTAATCTACATTAAAGATAAAAGCAAATAAATGAAAAATGTTTCCAACCAGTATAATGCTTTCTTGTGCACGATAGAAAATTGCAGGTACTGTAGTTTGCAATGAAAGGGAAGAACCGAATTTAGCAATAAACTTTGCAAATGTGTCTTCATAAGTCCATTCACTTGAGACGTTAGCACCTGAGCGTATTGGCCATCCACCCATTCGGTTTATAAGCTCATCAAATGAACCATTTCCCAACGTATTACTTTGAGCTATTAAAATACTTCTATTATTTTTCTTAGACTTCATTATTTAAATCTACTACGATTATAACATCTTAATACAAAAAAATTGAAAACTAGTTAAAAACTAAATTATCTACGAACAAAAAATTAATGATTAATTAAAAAATTTAAACAATTGGACCTTGTCCTAGCTCGTTAGTTTGAGTTAGTATTAAACTCTGTGCTTTTATTTATTAAGGTTTCTACAAGTTTTTTTCGTTAACCACTATAAAACTAAGCATTTTGTTAAATGTTAAATTAAGAGATGTATGTTACTTGTGTTTATGCAAGATTGATAATACATTTTTGCTTTCTTAAATGAGTCAGAATCTTCAACTTTAATTGGTGATTCTATGGCGTCTATAAAAATTAAAAAAAAAGTATTTTGGATTAGTATATTAGTATATTTGATTACACATAGAAAGACTATTTTTATTAATGCTACAAAATGTAAGTGTTTGATATTTCTTATTACTTACTTTTGACAATCTTATCTGCTTCACGCTCTAACTGTTTTTCGACAGAAATTTCTCCATTTTCAGAATTAATAGGATGCTGACTTATCCATCCTCCGCAAGAGAATTGATAAAAATCTTCGCAGGGATCTGCAGTTATGTCCATAGAACTCAGTACTCGGTTTGCTTAAATAAAAAGTTTGAGAATCACAAAAAACTGATAAAAATAGAATAAATAATTTAGAATTTTGAGAAGAAATGTCTGTATGTCTTTTAAAAACCGAAACTTTATCTTTTCGGAAAAAAAAAATTTATTTTAAATATAGAAAATTACTTATTTTTTCTAAACTTAGTTGTTGTTTACTGATAAAGAAATTATCTCAAAAATTATTCTAAAATATGTGTAAGCCCAAGATTAAAATATATATAGTTAAGAACATTTTATATACAAAGTATATATAGAAGTACGTTAGATATTATGTTAAAATATAAGTTTATTTTGCATTATTCTAACAATGAATATGCAAAAACAACAAACCAGCAGTGATACAACCAGGAGTTTGACATAAGTCTGAAATAAGAATAAATTTAATTACATCTACCATCTTTTCGATACAAAATCACAAAATTTAGATAATTTGAAATTTGCAATACTTTGTTTAAAGTGCTGTGACTGGTTTATAGAATGATTTGAGTTGTTTGTTACTTCTTTTAGAAATCCATAAAGAACAGCAAAAGTTAATGTTCCAGCAATAAAAACAATACAAAGAAAAACTAGAATTTTAATCTGTAGTCCTTTATCCATAATATCTTTCGAAACTCAAAAACATTAAAATTGTAAAAGTAAAGTTCTAATGCATAAAGTTCAATTATTCACTAAATCTATTTTGTATAAACTGAACTAATCATTGAAATAGTTAAATCAAAAATCAAAGAACTGTGATGTAACCTCTGCTTTAGAAAATTTCTGAAGCCAATCAAAATTATCCTTATAAAACTCAGCCTGTGAATCTATCAGCAAAAAACTCAAACTACGTTTTTGTTAGTCACTTAAGCAGTTTTTACATCTACCTCAAATGTAAAATGACAGTTTTCGTGTGCTGATTACAGCTGATTCTATTTCAAAATAATTGAATAGAAAATACTTTTAATAAGATAAAAAATAATTTGGTTGAAATACTTCGTTAGTGGTACTAAGGTGTACCTAATGATTTGTTTATCAGAAAAACGAAAATAAATATAGCCATTTAAGATTTTAAAACTGGTTTATTCTTAGTTATTTACAAATACCGATAAACAAAACTAATTTTATAAGCATTTTTAGTGCAAAAAATAAATAAAAATAAAACTATAAGCTTAGCAACTAAAACTCAAATGTTTTGAAATATTTTATATAAATTCTTATATAGAATTATTGATTTTATATTAACTCACTAAAATCAATATAAAACATATTCGTAATGGTGATGGTATAACGTTTATAAAGTACTTGTAATAGTTCTTGTACGAGTATGAAGTTTCACTTTACTAAAAAAGTGATATTACTAATAAGAATGTAAATAAAAATAGATTAAACATTTTATAGAATTTTAATTGTTGTTTAGAAGAAATTTTTTTCATAAAGAGCCAATAACATATTTCTAAAATGTTTTACATCCGTCAAATATTCTAGTAAATGTTGCTTGTGGTTCTATTAACAACTAAGAATTAGTAATGAAGCTTTTTGATTCCTAATTTTATACTCTTTCAAAACAGTTCATAATAACTTATGAGCGATCTTTTAAATTGTTAATCTTTTAATCAACTACTACAATGACCTTAGTAAGTTTTCTTATATATTTACTTAATTAGTCTTCTACTCATTATTCTATTTACTTTCAAACTAACTATAATTTTCTAGATTTACCTATTTATCATATTTTATAATATTATTCAATTCTAATTTATTTATAGTTGGCGTGCGTTTTTATAAGAAAAGGCTTAAAATAGGTTTGGAATATTTTTTCATACTTATAATAATAATTTTTATTTGAAAATGTTTATAAACAATAAATATTAGTTTTGTAGTTATAAGAATTTTGATTTAACAAACTTTGCAGTTAAAACCATACATCTATTTTATTTCAATGTAGTTAGATATTTAAGCATCTACTGCAAAAAAAGTTCAAATAATTTAAAAACTAATCGAAAAAATTCAACACTTATTTACGATTTGATGATTAATTATTTGTGAAGAGTTTACCTTATGAAGTTTAACTTTTAACTACATGTTTATTTATTGGAATAGCTGATGGTGGAAATTTAGTTGCTCAGTTTTCTCAGTTTATAGAGGTTACAATCTTGAACATTGGTGATTAGTGGGTTTTTAACATGAAACTGTATTTACTAAGTTGTTCGTTTGTTTTTTGACCCTATATAACTGTTCAAACTTTTAGCCTTTTGTAACTTAACTTTAATAATTTTAATATTCCTTATATCTCTCTAATAAATCGAGCGAGATAAAGCCAGAAGTATTTACTTTATTGATAGATTCTCAAGGGAGCAGATTTTGTTGAAAGATTGGCGGTCACTATTGTCAGATTGTGCTGATGAAGAGGGTTTGTCAAAAGTCGCCCTTAGTTTCTGTATATTAAAACATAGGTTCAGGCCGCTTTTTTCTGGGCTACCATAGTCTTTACTTCCAACCAAACAAGCAGAAACGTGTACCAAAATTTTCTTTTCACTAAAGACTTTTACTGTAATAAAATTAAAAATACAATTTTCAACTAAAATTTTCTTTTCATGAAGGATTTTTATTGTAGCAAAATTATAAATACAATCTCATATAACTATAAAAGATTAATCAATCATATGAAAAAAGCAAATTCTTTCACGCTTCGGATGCAACTAAATATTTTATTTAAATCTTTTTTTCAAAAGTCGAAAACTGGATGAGTTATAGCTGAAGTTTTTATTTTAACTTATTTAGTAAATTAGTTACTGAAGCTGCACAACTACACTCAACTAAACACTTCATCTACTTTCTCATAACCAAAGCTTTTAGATTCAAATGAGCCAGCAAATATAAGCAAGTAACAAGTATCTTTTCAGGAGAGCTTTATCAAATTGTGAAAGGCGGTTAATAACAACGGTCAGGGTTAGGATAAGATTACCATTCACAATCAACTTCAAAAAAGCTCTTCCAAGAAACAATCAGATAGACAAAGAAATGAGATAACAGCAATAACTACAAAGTACTGGAATTTACACAAAAAATACAGAAACAAACTCTAAGTTACCGTTCCAAAAGTCTTAGATGTGAGTAGAAAGGACCTTACATCCTGTGATGTTCCAATTGGGTCATGTAAGAAGCAGCTGCAAAGGAAAAAATAAGGTGCTGGGATTACGGTCAAGACCAAAATTGAGTATATTTTCTACTTTTATGAGATTTTTGTAAATCATCTTTGACACAAATGTAAATATTTTTTAGCTTAAAATGATTTTTCATACAATCTAGAATCAATAGCATGATGAAACTCAATCCTTCTTCAGATCCGTCATTATCAGAATTCGACTGAATTGCTGATCAGAAAGTTGCCATTTCAAAGGTTTGTTCGTGAAATTGCTCAAGATTTCAAAACTGATTTGAGATTCCAAAGTAGTGCTGTGATGGCTCTACAGGAAGCAAGTGAAGCTTACTTGGTTAGTTTATTTGAAGATACCAACTTGTGTGCAATTCACGCTAAGCGTGTAACAATTATGCCTAAAGATATCCAATTAGCTCGCAGAATTCGTGGTGAATGAGCTTAAATAGTTTATTTTCTATATAATGTTTATTTCTTATTTTTTAAATTATCCACACTTTAATTGATTTTCAGTTTGATGATTTCTTTTCCATTAGTCCTTCCCTCAAGCTGTATTACCTCAGACTACACACATTGCATCTTAATAAGTCTATACCACCTGGTACACTGGTCAGAGCGAATTATTTCTCATACTGCACAGTTAGTATATGGAACCACCTGCCAAATGAAATTGTCGGAGTCGCTAGTGTTGTTCAAAAAGAAGTTGAACTGTTATAACATAGCCCATATTGTCAATTGTAAATAGTGATTTTTTACTTTTTGTTATAAAATTAACATTCTAGGTAATTGTTCACTGTTATATGCATTGATGACTACTGAAATGCCATGTGTTGCATCTTTTACTTTCTATTTTTTCAACTTAATTATATATAATAGGTATTATGTGTGAGTAATTGTATTAGCGAAAGTTGATCTCTTCAGGTACCCTCTTTCGCATTTATTGTAATAAATAAAAAAGTAATTAACGAAAATTTGCAGAAAATTTAATCAGATTACTTAACGAAAAGTTTCAGTCGAAGAAAGTAGAAAGTATTTTGTATTTTCTAAATCAGTTGCCACAAAATTAAAAATATTCTTTGAGCCAGTGCTTTCAAATTTGTTTTAACTGACTATTAAAAATTAGAAAACTTTTTAAACTTCCACTTTTTTAAAGAAATTGTATTGGTGTTTTATACACAAGCAAAAACATTTTTTGCATCATATGAAAATTGAATAAAAACTTCTTTATCAAACCATTTTAAATCGAAAATATTTTGATATTTTTTTCGAAGACGATTTAAAAAAAATTAAAAAATTAGAAGTTTTATGGTATTGATGGTATTTTTATTACTTTTTTTATTTTATATGATACATTTGGTTTATTACCAATCAACATAGTTTAAGACACTGATCATTTCTATTGAATATCATTTAATGTATCTAAAAATATCTATAAAAACTTCAAGTAACCTATACTTCGATTATTTTAAAACTGACCAATAAATCATGATCCTATTTATTTTTTCTGTAGAATATTAAAAATGCAAAAAACTTAACAGTGTATTACTTAGTAGGTAAAACATGAAATACATTACTAGAAATTATTTTGCTGCTTAGTTAGAAATTTTATAAGTAAAAACTACTATACATTTTAAACGTAACAATGAAGGTACAATGAAGCTGGTTCCTACATGACCCAAAATGAAAATTAGACAAATGACT
Organism: Pegea sp. RAD2-039; assembly: GCA_034620365.1. Taxonomy (NCBI): domain Eukaryota; kingdom Metazoa; phylum Chordata; class Thaliacea; order Salpida; family Salpidae; genus Pegea; species Pegea sp. RAD2-039. Next base: position 24,294 of record JAQGEQ010000129.1, on the reverse strand, counting down.
TTAATGTCCATATTGCCATCATTTAAAACAATTGGTATATCAATTTTTGTTTGTTTCCTTGTCACAAGGTTTAGTGCACACTACTGAATTCTCTTGTTGGTTTTCTGACTGAGACACCATCTTTGTATGAACCATAAGAAAGTCCTTTAAAACAGTTTCCCTAGGCTCATTAGTTGAAAATATAGCAAAGTAATAAATGTGCTATGTAGATTAGTCATTTATAAATACTGGTAGCAACAAAACCAGTTTCTTAAAACAGTGGCCCTGAAAAGGACCTATTATGGAGCCTAATAATTGATTCCTTTAAAAATTACTCGGTTTTTCATCAATGCATGAGCTACATCGCGTATTGTAATAAACTCCCGATCGGCATTTAAGCCATTCATACATGAATCCCATAGAACAGATTGAAGAAATGTTTTTAATCTTTCTCTGCTATCTACATAACTCAAACCAAAAAGACGTTTAATCCCGCCTCTACGAGCCAAACGCCTTGTATCTTTCAATCTGACACCTTTTACAGATTTAAGATACCATATTTTGCGACGCCACGTACGTCTTTTCCTTAAACCGTTTTGTCCTTTACCTTGTGCTGACATGTAGACTTTATGTTTGACAAACACCTTACTGCGTAAGAGAAGCAATTTATTTTATATTCTATTACAAACCTCGGCGATCTGTAAAAAAGGATACAAGAAAACATTCACTTTCTGAGGCACAAAACTATCAATGAGATTCAGTAATTATGCTAACAAGTCAAAAACCAATTATTATTTGGAGAACGTCTGTAAGGTTGTTGCGCTAAAATTTAACATTTTCTAAGAAATTTTGATGCAAATAGTAAAATGGCGGCGACTTTACAAAATATTAAATCAAAATCAAAAATCAGATCATCACGTGCTGGTCTTCAATTTCCAGTTGGTCGTCCTCATCGGTTATTGAAAAGTAGGAATTACTCTTAATTCGCCAATTTATCTTGCAGCCAAAGCTCTTGAAATGGCTGGAAATGCTGTTCGTGATAACAAGAAAACCCGAATCATTCCTTGTCACCTACAATTTGCGACTCGAACGAATGAATGATTGAAAAGACAATTTGGGGGATAAGCATTGGCTAAAGGAGGTACTTTACTAAACGTCCAAACAATTTTTATTGCAAAAATCTGCAATGACTGCAAGAGAGCTAGAATAAATCCACGTCTTTTGCAAATAGCAGTTCGAAATGATGAAGACTTGTTTGAATTACTGGGAGGTGCAACTATTGCACAGGGAGGTGCAAACACCACACCGAAATTACTTAATAAGACTGAACCAGCCGAAAAAAATGAATAATTAGTTATTTTTCATAGACCGGTTCTTTTTAGAACCACTATTTTTTATCAAACTAAATCATTTTAAGTTAAATAATTGAGTGTCATCAAGTTAAATTAAATTTACTATTTGTTTTTAACTTTTTGAATTAGCGCATCTGCCCATTGGTATACACATAAATAGTGTACCACTATATAAGTTTCTAAGAAGTAACTTCACTTACCCTTATCTCATGAATTATAATTTATGACTACATCTGTAAAGTCGCTACGTTCAAAATTTAACTTTAATTAAAAGTATTTTAAAGAAAAATCTAAAATGCCAAAGACAAATAACAGTTCCAAATCAAGATTAAAAAAGCATATCATCACGGGCTGGTCTTTAATTTCCAGTTGGTCGTGTTCATCGATTGTTGAGAAATGGCAATTACTCTCAACGTGTAGGTGCTGGTGCACCAGTTTATCTTGCTGCAGTTCTCGAATATTTCAGTGCTAAAGTTCTTGAATTGGCTGGAATTGCTGCTCGGGACAACAAGAAAATTTGAATCATTCCTCGTCATTTACAATTAGCGATTCGAAATTTTAAAAAGTTAAATAAATTACTTGGATTTGTAACAATTGCTCAAGAAGCAGTTCTTCCAAATATCCAAGCAGTTTTGTTGCCGAAAAAAGCAAGACCAGCCACAACGATAGCTTAAATTGTCAGAAAAATGCAAGGTTCTTTCAAGAACCACTTATTCATTAACGCTGAATTATCTGTTCAATTAATAATTTAATCTAAAAGTAAATATTCTTGTGAGTAAATTAAAAAATATTGGTTTATTCTTCAAAAACCTTATATAACATCAGCTAATGGTTTAAATTATAGTTCAACTTTTTTATGTTTACTTGGCTCATACCAGAGCCCCAAAAAATAAAACTAGTTGAAATCATTCAAGCGTGAGTTGTTTGAAAATCGGTTGCAACAGTAAGCTCCAAAAAAATGTTAAACTTTAGTTTTCAATCATAACCAGATATTATTAAAAGAAGTTATTACTATAAAAAGATGCTTTTAAAAGAATTTTTAAGATTGTTGCTACTATTTTTAAGATAATGAGATTGTTTCCACTTTTACGTAAGCATATTGTAATTTTTTATTAGGTAACATTTTACTTTTTTTACTTGTTTAAAACTACTTTTTATAGCTCATTGTAAAGTTTATCAGAAATGCCGTAAAATCTTTTTATTGTTTAGTTCTTTTTTCTTTCATAAATCAGTGAAAGAACTTGACTTTTTCAAATGCTTCTGTTTTACAAAAGTAAATATAACATTAAATTTTTAGATAAAAATATCATAATTTTTAGCTAATGAAATAGAGCAAGAATTTGTATGGAAAAGTTGAACGTAGTTTTACTTTTAGATAGTGCTTCGAATTTTGTTTTCAAAAAGTAAAGATTAAAATAACTTCAGTTAAGACCCCTTCAGCAATTTGTTTTAATAAAAAACATTGATTTTCTAAAAAAAATTCTAATTATCATAAAATGGATAAGCTTCAATACAGATTCAGGAAATTAAACAATAATAAACTTTCTTATAAACTATTGATTTTATGTCATAACATAATCATTTTTATATAAAAGTTTTTCTTTCTTTTTTAAATTTTATTTTTATTTTAAGAATAACCTTTGAAGGTAGTTTATTAGAAAAGTTTTTCAGGTTTTTAAAGAAAAAGTTGGTTTTTGGTTATTTTAGCGTTTTATTTAAATTGAGTTTCATCATGTTTATGATTCTAATTTGTATATAAAATCATTTTAAACTACAAAAATATATACAACTGTGTCAAAGATGATTTAAAAAACTTCATAAAAGTAGAAAAAATACTCAATTTTGGTCTTAACCGTCATGGCAGCTCTTTATTTCTTTTCCTTTGCAGCTGCTTCTTACATGACCCAATTGGAACATCACAGGATGTAATGTCTTTCTACTCACATCTAAGACTTTTGGAACTGCTGATAATATTTTATTTGCCAAACTACATTTCTTAAAATAGATAAAGGGCATTACTTTGCCTGCTGTTGCTAACTCACAACTTATGCACCAAACTATAAAAACATTTATCTTAAAAAACTGTCAAGCGTTGATGAAGATTTAGAAATACTGAAATGAAAAATTTATCTTTAATTAATAGGTAACAGATATCTCTATCTTAAAAAGACGTTTGAAAATTTTTAGTACTGTTGCAACTGCTACTCAATTTAGTCAAACTTCACTGATTTTATATAATCTAACCTTTTTAAATCAAGTGTAAACCAAATAAAAACATAAAAAAGAAAGCTGTTTTACATTTGAAATAACCCATTAATGTCATTGAAGACTTTCAAATATTAAACCTCACATGCCTTACGAACTTATGATGACTATTAGGCAGAAGTTTCGATGTTTTCATAAGTGGTTCTAAAAAGAACCTTTTAATTGGTTAACAATTTAAGCTTTCTTTGTGGCTGGCCCAGTCTTTTTCGGCAACAAAACCGATTGGATATTGGGTAGAGCTCCTCCTTGAGAAAGTGTTATACCTGCAAGTAATCTGTTCAATTCTTCGTCATTTCGAATTGCCAATTGTAGGTGACGAGGAATGATTCGAGTTTTCTTGTTGTCCCGAGCAGCATTTCCAGCCAATTCAAGAATTTCAGCACTCAAATATTCGAGAACTGCAGCAAAATAAACCGGTGCACCAGCACTTACACGTGGAGAGTAATTGCCATTTCTCAACAATCGATGAACACGACCAACTGGGAATTGAAGACCAGCCCGTGAAGATCGGCTCTTTGGTTTAGATTTTGATTTTACTCTTTTACCAAGTCCTGACATGTTTTATTTACTATAAGGCTATAAGAAATTTTAACAAATTTAGTAACTTTAATTTTACAGACGTAGTCGAAGAAGAAACAGTCTGTTGGTTATTAGCATAACCTAAACATATATAAACGCAAGTATGCGGCTTTATTACTATTTCAGACAATTCTTATACCATGGTTGATTCAAAAGGAAGTGAAAAGCCTGTTAAGTCAGTTGCTTCAATTGATGAGCTTAAGAAGCGCAAGGCTGGCCGAAAGGAGAGTTTCACCACTTATCTTTATAAAGTAATGAAGTATATTCATCCTGACCTAGGAATTTCTAGTAAAGCTATGACTATGATAAATTCATTATTACTATGATATATTTGAGCGTATTGCAGCTGAAGCTTCACGCTTGGCCAACTACAACAAACGTTCAACTATCAGTAGTCGTGAGATTTAAACAGCAGTGAGACTTTTGTTGCCGGGAAAATTAGCCAAGCATGCAGTTTCAGAATGAACTAAAGCTGTTACCAAATATTCAAGCTTTAAGTAGATTTATCTGCATAAAACCGGTTCTTTTTAGAACCACTAATTCAAAATTTAAACTTTTATGAGATTGCAAAGTGAGATTGCGTTTATACAGAGCTTTGATTGGTATTAAGCCTTAACGGAACTTATTAGTCAATTTTAAAGGATGAAATTATGAGCAGAATACACAGCTTGCAGGCAAGTTATTATTAATTGTTGTAGTTAGCCGAACAAGAATTTACAGTTCAAATTTCATTCATCACTTATTTTATTTACATACAATTGTTCATTTTTTGATTAAGAGATCTTTTTAAATAATTTGTGATGACTTTCATTTTCAATCAAATGGATTCTTTACATGCCTAATAAAAGAGTTACTAATAACAAAACAAAGAATAAAGACGGAATAAAGTTATAAAATATAAATAAAGAATGACACAATAATATACTTTGGCGGCAAGTTTTGTATTCTGCTCAGAAAAAAGTTTTTTTAGCCAGCTAAGTTTAAAATATAAACCAAAAACAGTAGGTCAATTTTAAAGATAATTGTAAATTTGAACAAATACGCCATTTTAATAAAATTCAGTTTTTGTTGGAATTGATTTCTTCAATAAAAAGTCTATAGTAATCTTTTTATTGTTTGAATTAATGAAGAATTAGATGGTAAAAGATTTAAAACAATATAAATAACGTTTTCACCAAATTTTTTGTAAGCATTATTTTAATACTTACTTGAAAAATATCATCAAAATGAAAATAGATGAGGAATTATTTTTTTTTCTTTATTATATGTAAACCTACTTTCATTATGATATATGTAATAATAAACGAATATGACTAGATTATTCTTTTAAAATGACTCAGTTTAGTTTGCATAATTTATCGTTTTTTTTTTGCTTATCTTTAAAAACAAATCTAACCTCTTTCTAAAATATTTTATACACTAAAAAGATCAAGTTAAAGTTTGTGGCTGTTGCGGGCGTAATTAGTACTTTATTAAGTAGTTGTGTAAACTACTTAAGTGGGTCGTTGCGTCTGTAAACGTCGTGATGTCGTCGTTGCGTCTGAAAATTGGTTTAAATTGTCGACTTCCAGACACCATACTACAGTTACAAAATTTTATCAACAAATATCATGTCAGGAAGAGGTAAAGGAGGAAAAGGATTAGGAAAGGGAGGCGCTAATCGTCATCGTAAAGTCCTTCGTGATAATATCCAAGGTATCACCAAGCCAGCAATTAGACGTTTAGCTCGTCGAGGTGGTGTCAAACGTATTTCTGGTTTAATATATGAAGAAACTAGAGGAGTATTGAAAGTATTTCTTGAAAATGTAATTCGTGATGCTGTTACTTACACAGAACATGCTAAACGAAAGACAGTCACAGCACTTGATATAGTTTATGCATTGAAAAGACAAGGTCGTACTATGTACGGGTTCGGTGGTTAAGTAACCAAACCGAAGGTCCTTTTTAGGACCACCAAAAATTTCAACTAATTGTTTTTAATAGATAGTAACAGTTATGTCTTACAACATTTATAAATAGTATGCTTATTTAGAAAGAGTCTTAAAACAGCTTTAAACGTAATTTAAGAACTGCACATTAAGTTTTATTCAAAAGATTAATCAGAATATGTATATCACTCAGTGAGTGTAATTATTCATTTTTCTGCCTTCATTTCAGGTCATGATTTAAATGTCGAACAATATTACGAGAATAAAACTTAAACGTTAGTTGAATCAATTTCATTATCAAAAATGACTAATAAGTTGCGTTAAAGTTTAACATCAATCCAAGCCCTGTGTAATGATGCTCATTGTGCAATTAAAGAAATTATTGCTGATGGGTTCAAATTTTGAATTAGTGGTTCTAAAAAGAATCGGTTTTAACCAGATAAATCTACTGATATCATAACTGATTTAACCCAAAGATGAAATGTATTATATTACTAGCTCCATTCCTCCAAATATACTACAGATTGCTTCCTTTTTGCTTTTCCTTGCAGTGAACAAGCTTAGACCTTCTTAATGTATTGCAGGAATTACAGAAGCTAAATATTGTGAGACATAACTGTTACTATCACTTATAAATCATTTAATTATTGAAACGAACCCTTAAAATATAATTCGATAATTCATGCAATACATATTTAATTTTTGTTCAAAATATTCATCAAAATTAAATATGTCACTGAGTAAAAAATTTTCTGTATTTAACGCTGGTCATGATCTAAAAATGGAAACATTCTATAAATAAATAAGAACTTAAATTACATAACCTTTATAGTTTAAATTTAGTTCAAACTCTGATTGCACATTGAAGAAAAAATTACAAAGATAGTCAGTTTAATAGTATAAGCTCAAATTTTGAATAAATGGTTCTAAAAAGAACCGGTTAAGCAGATAAATCTACCTGGAGCTAGTATATTTGGTAACAGCTTTAGTTCCTTCTGAAACTGCATGCTTGGCTAATTCTCCTGGCAACAAAAGTCTTACTGCTGTTTGAATCTCACGACTACTGATAGTTGAACGTTTGTTGTAGTTGGCCAAGCGTGAAGCTTCAGCGGCAATATGTTCAAAGATATCATTGACAAATGAATTCATGATACTCATAGCTTTACTAGAAATTCCAGTATCAGGATGAACCTGCTTCAAAACTTTGTAAAAATAAATGCTGAAACTTTCCTGTAGGGGAGCTTCGCGCTTCTTGGGCTTATCAGTTGGTGCAACTGACTAAACTGCTTTCTTGCTTCTTTATGACGCAACCGTGATGTGCAAGAAAAATCCCGACATAAGACATACATTCTCAAAATAGTGGTCCTAAAAAGGACCTATTATGGAGCTTAATAATTGATTCCTTTAAAAATTACTCGGTTTTTCATCAATGCATGAGCTACATCGCGTATTGTAATAAACTCCCGATCGGCATTTAAGCCATTCATACAAGAATCCCAAAGAACAGATTGAAGAAATGTTTTTAATCTTTCTCTGCTATCTACATAACTCAAACCAAAAAGACGTTTAACCCCGCCTCGACGAGCCAAACGCCTTGTATCTTTCAAACTGACACCTTTTACAGATTTAAGATACCATATTTTGCGACGCCACGTACGTCTTTTCCGTAAACCGTTTTGTCCTTTACCTCGTGCTGACATGTAGGCTTTTTGTTTGACAAATACTTTACTGCGTAAGAGAAGCAATTTAATTTATAATATATTACAAACCTCGGCGATCTGTAAAAAAGGATACAAGAAAACATCCACTTTCTGAAGCACAAAACTCTCAATGAGATTCAGTAATTATGCTAACAAGTCAAAGACCAATTATTATTTGGAGAACGTCTGTTAGGTTGCCGCACTAAAATTTAACATTTTTCAACAAATTTTGATGCAAATAATAAAATGGCGGATACTTTACAAAATATTATATCAAAATCAAAAATCAGATCATCACGTGCTGGTCTTCAATTTCCAGTTGGTCGTACTCATCAGTTATTGAAAAGTAGGAAGTACTCTTAATGGGTAGGTGCTGGTGGACTAGTTTATCCTGCAACTGAGTTTTCTTGAAATGGCTGGAAATACTGTTTGTGATATAAAGAAAACTCCAATCATCCTCGTCACCTCTAATTAGCGATTCGAACGAATGAAGAATTGAAAAGACTATTTGGGGGCTTAGCATTGGCTACTTCACCAAACGTCCAATCAATTTGATTGCCAAAAAAGAGTAGACCAGTCAGAAAGAAAGCATAGATTTTCGGTCTATTTAAAGGTTCTTCTCATGACCACTTGATTATAAAACCATAGTTCAAAAGAAACTTCAACAGATCATGAAAGGTTGAAATAATTCTCAAAAAGACCTTAGTCTCAATTAGACGATTTTAATATTCATCAAGTAATTACCTGCCATATTAGCCTCTGTAGATGGTGATTGAGGTTGCAAAAAAAATACTTGCTAGCATTGTACAACTTCATATAATTAGGTGTTTTGCAAACGTCTAGAAAATTTTTATAACAAAAAATTATTTCTAGTACGCCGATCAGTAGATACCTAAATCTCAATATGTCGGAACCAGGAAAAGTTGGTAAAGTAAAATTGAAGCGAAAAATCAGTTCTTTGCGTGCCTGTCTTCATTTTTCAGTGAGCCGTGTTCAAAAACTGCTGAAAGATGGAAACTATAGCCGGCGCTTAGGTCAGACAGCACCTGCTTACCTTGCAGCTGTACTTGAGTATCTGAGTTCTGAAGTTCTCCAAATAGCTGGTAAAGTTGCTCATGACTGCAAGAGAGCTAGGATAAATCCTCGTCTTTTGCAAATAGCAGTTCGAAATGATGAAGACTTGTTTGAATTACTGGGAGGTGCAACTATGCACAGGGAGGTGTAAACACCACACCGAAATTACTTAAGAAGACTGAGCCAGCCGAAAAAAATGAATAATTAGTTACTTTTCATAAACTTTTTAGAACCACTATTTTTTATCAAACTTAAAAATTTTCAGTTAAATTATTAGTGTCATCAAGTCAAATTCAATTTACTATTTGCTTTTAACTTTTTGAAATAGCGTATCTGCCCATTGGTATACACATAAGTAGTGTATCACTATAGAAGTTTCTAAGAAGTAACTTCACTTACCCTTATCTCATGAATTATAATTTATGACTACCTCTGTAAAGTCGCTACGTTAAAATTTTAACTTTATTTAAATTTATCTTAAGGAAAAATCTAAAACGCCAGAGACAAAAAAAATGTTTCAAATCAAGATTAAAGAAGCATATCATCACGGGCTGGTCTTTAATTTCCAGTTTGTCGTGTTTATCGATTGTTGAGAAATGGCATTTACACTCAACGTGTAGGTGCTGGTGCACCAGTTTATCTTGCAGCTGTTTTTGAATATTTGAGTCCTGAAGTTCTTGAATTGGCTGGAATTGCTGCTCGGGACAACAAGAAAACTCGAATCTTTCCTTGTCATTTACAATTAGCGATTCAAAAAGATACTATGTGGTGGTTCTAAAAAGAACCTGTTAAAAAAGAAACTACTTAAGCTCGTTCACCACGAATTCTGCGAGTAAATTGGATATCTTTGGGAATAATTGTTATACGCTTAGCGTGAATTGCACACAAGTTGGTATCTTCAAATAAACTAACCAAGTAAGCTTCACTTGCTTCCTGTAGAGCCATCACAGCACTACTTTGGAATCTCAAATCAGAATTTAATCTTGAGCAATTTCACGAACAAGCATTTGGAATGGCAACTTTCTGATCAACAATTCAGTTGACTTCTGATAACGACGGATCTCAAGAAGGATTGAGTTTCATCATGTTTATGATTCTAGATTGTATATAAAATCATTTTAAGCTACAAAAATATATAAAATTGTGTCAAAGATGATTTAAAAAACTTCATAAAAGTAGAAAATATACTCAATTTTGGTCTTAACCGTCATCGCAGCTCTTTATTTCGTTTCCTTTGCAGCTGCTTCTTACATGACCCAATTGGAACATCACAGGATGTAATGTCTTTATACTCACATCTAAGACTTTTGGAACTGCTGATAATATTTTATTTGCCAAACTACATTTCTTAAAATAGATAAAGGGCATGCTGTTGCCTGCTGTTGCTAGACCACAACTGATGCACCAAAATATAAAAACATTTATGTTAAGAAACTATCAAGCGTTGATGAAGATTTAGAAATACAAAAAAGAAAAATTTATCTTTAATTAATAAGTAACAGTTATCTCTATCTTATAAAAGACGTTTGAACATTTTTCGTACTGTTGCAACTGCTATTTAATTTAGTCAAACTTCACTGATTTTATATAATCTAACCTTTTTAAATCAAGTGTAAACCAAGTAAAAACAAAAAAAAGCTGGTCTACATCTAAAATCATCTAATTAATGTTATAAAGACTTTCAAATTTTAAACCACACATGCCTTACGAACTTATGATGACTATTAGGCAGAAGTTTGGATTTTTTCATAAGTGGTTCTAAAAAGAACCTTTTAGTTGGTTAACAATTTAAGCTTTCTTTGTGGCTGGCCCAGTCTTTTTCGGCAACAAAACCGATTGGATATTGGGTAGAGCTCCTCCTTGAGAAAGTGTTATACCTGCAAGTAATCTGTTCAATTCTTCGTCACTTCGAATTGCCAATTGTAGGTGACGAGGAATGATTCGAGTTTTCTTGTTGTCCCGAGCAGCATTTCCAGCCAATTCAAGAATTTCAGCACTCAAATATTCGAGAACTGCAGCAAAATAAACTGGTGCACCAGCACTTACACGTGGAGAGTAATTGCCATTTCTCAACAATCGATGAACACGACCGACTGGGAATTGAAGACCAGCCCGTGAAGATCGGCTCTTTGGTTTAGATTTTGATTTTACTCTTTTACCAAGTCCTGACATGTTTTATTACTATAAGTCTATAAGAAATTTTAACAAATTTTAGTAACTTTAATTTTACAGACGTAGTCGAAGAAGAAACAGTCTGTTGGTTATTAGCATAACCTAAACATATATAACCCCAAGTATGCGTCTTTTTTACTATTTCAGACAATTCATATACCATGGTTGATTCAAAAGGAAGTGAAAAGCCTGTTAAGTCAGTTGCTTCAATTGATGAGCTTAAGAAGCGCAAGGCTGGCCGAAAGGAGAGTTTCAGCATTTATCTTTACAAAGTAATGAAGCATATTCATCCTGACATTGGAATTTCTAGTAAAGCTATGACTATGATAAATTCATTATTACTATGATATATTTGAGCGTATTGCAGCTGAAGCTTCACGCTTGGCCAACTACAACAAACGTTCAACTATCAGTAGTCGTGAGATTTAAACAGCAGTAAGACTTTTGTTGTCGGGAAAATTAGCCAAGCATGCAGTTTCAGAATGAACTAAAGCTGTTACCAAATATACAAGCTTCAAGTAGATTTATCTGCATAAAACCGGTTCTTTTTAGAACCACTAATTCAAAATTTAAACTTTTATGAGATTGCAAAGTGAGATTGCGTTTATACAGAGCTTTGATTGGTATTAAGCCTTAACGGAACTTCTTATTCAATTTTAAAGGATGAAATTATGAGCAGAATACACAGCTTGCAGGCAAGTTATTATTAATTGTTGTAGTTAGCCGAACAAGAATTTACAGTTCAAATTTCATTCATCACTTATTTTATTTACATACAATTGTTCATTTTTTGATTAAGAGATCTTTTTAAATAATTTCTGATGACTTTCATTTTCAATCAAATGGATTATTTACATGCCTAATAAAAGAGTTATTAATAACAAAACAAAGAATAAAGACGGAATAAAGTTATAAAATATAAATAAAGAATGACACAATAATAAACTTTTCCGGCAAGTTTTGTATTCTGCTCAGAAAAAAGTTTTTTTAGCCAGCTAAGTTTAAAATATAAACCAAAAACAGTAGGTCAATTCTAAAGATAATTGTAAATTTGAACAAATACGCCATTTTAATAAAATTTAGTTTCTGTTGGAATTGATTTCTTCAATAAAAAGTCTAGAGTAATATTTTTTTTGTTTGAATTAATGAAGAATTAGATGGTAAAAGATTTAAAACAATGTAAATAACGTGTTCACCAAATTTTTTGTAAGCATTATTTTAATACTTACTTGAAAAATATCATCAAAATGAAAATAGATGATGAATTATATTTTTTTCTTTATTATATGTAAACCTACTTTCATTATGATATATGTAATAATAAACGAATATGACAAGATTATTCTTTTAAAATGACTCAGTTTAGTTTGCATAATTTATCGTTTTTTTTTGCTTATCTTTAAAAACAAATCTAACCTCTTTCTAAAATATTTTATACACTAAAAAGATCAAGTTAAAGTTTGTGGCTGTTGCGGGCGTAATTAGTACTTTATTAAGTAGTTGTGTAAAATACTTAAGTGGGTAGTTTGCATAATTTATCGCTTATCTTTAAAAACAAATCTAACCTCTTTCTAAAATATTTTATACACTAAAAAGATCAAGTTAAAGTTTGTGGCTGTTCGTAATTAGTACTTTATTAAGTAGTTGTGTAAAATACTTAAGTGGGTCGTTGCGTCTGTAAACGTCGTGATGTCGTCGTTGCGTCTGAAAATTGGTTTATTGTCGACTTCCAGACACCATACTACAGTTACAAAATTTTATCAACAAATATCATGTCAGGAAGAGGTAAAGGAGGAAAAGGATTAGGAAAGGGAGGCGCTAAGCGTCATCGTAAAGTCCTTCGTAATAATATCCAAGGTATCACCAAGCCAGCAATTAGACGTTTAGCTCGTCGAGGTGGTGTCAAACGTATTTCTGGTTTAATATATGAAGAAACTAGAGGAGTATTGAAAGTATTTCTTGAAAATGTAATTCGTGATGCTGTTACTTACACAGAACATGCTAAACGAAAGACAGTCACAGCACTTGATATAGTTTATGCATTGAAAAGACAAGGTCGTACATTGTACGGGTTCGGTGGTTAAGCAACCAAACCGAAGGTCCTTTTTAGGACCACCAATAATTTCAACTAATTGTTTTTAATAGATAGTAACAGTTATGTCTTACAACATTTATAAATAGTATGCTTATTTAGAAAGAGTCTTAAAACAGCTTTAAACGTAATTTAAGAACTGCACATTAAGTTTTATCCAAAAGATTAATCAGAATTTTTTTATCACTCAGTGAGCGTAATTATTCATTTTTCTGCCTTCATTTCAAGTCATGATTTAAATGTCGAACAATATTACGAGAATAAAACTTAAACGTTAGTTGAATCAATTTCATTATCAAAAATGAATAATAAGTGGCGTTAAAGTTTAACATCAATCAAAGCTCTGTGTAATGATGCTCATTGTGCAATTAAAGAAATTATTGCTGATGGGTTCAAATTTTGAATTAGTGGTTCTAAAAAGAACCGGTTTTAACCAGATAAATCTACTGATATCATAACTGATTTAACCCAAAGATGAAATGTATTATATTACTAGCTCCATTCCTCCAAATATACTACAGATTGCTTCCTTTTTGCTTTTCCTTGCAGTGAACAAGCTTAGACCTTCTTAATGTATTGCATGAATTACAGAAGCTAAATATTGTGAGACATAACTGTTACTATCACTTATAAATCATTTAATTATTGAAACGAACCCCTAAAATATAATTCGATAATTCATGCAATACATATTTAATTTTTGTTCAAAATATTCATCAAAATTAAATATGTCACTGAGTAAAAACTTTTCTGTATTTAACGCCTGTCATGATCTAAAAATGGAAACATTCTATAAATAAATAAGAACTTAAATTACATAACCTTTATAGTTTAAATTTTATTTCAAACTCTGATTGCACATTGAAGAAAAAATTACAAAGATAGTCAGTTTAATAATATAAGCTCAATTTTTGAATAAGTGGTTCTAAAAAGAACCGGTTAAGCAGACAAATCTACTTGGAGCTAGTATATTTGGTAACAGCTTTAGTTCCTTCCGAAACTGCATGCTTGGCTAATTCTCCTGGCAACAAAAGTCTTACTGCTGTTTGAATCTCACGACTACTGATAGTTGAACGTTTGTTATAGTTGGCCAAGCGTGATGCTTCAGCCGCAATACGTTCAAAGATATCATTGACAAATGAATTCATGATACTCATAGCTTTACTAGAAATTCCAGTATCTGGATGAACCTGCTTCAAAACTTTGTAAACATAAATGCTGAAACTTTCTTTTCGGCGAGCCTTGCGCTTCTTGGCCTTATCAGTTGGTGGAACTGACTTTACTGCTTTCTTACTTCCTTTTGATGCGACCATGGTGAATGAACTGTCTGAAATAGTATAAAAGCCGCACACTTGCGTTTATAAATATTTATGTTATGCTAATAAGCACCAGACTGCATATACTTCGACTACGTCTGTACAATCAAACATGGTAGCATTTTTTGTTAAAATTTTTCTTTAGCTTTCTAGTAACTACAAAATGTCAGGACTTGGTAACGAAGTAAAATCAAAATCTAAACCAAAGAGCCGATCTTCACGGGCTGGCGTTCATTTCCCAGTTGGTCGTGTTCATCGATTGTTGAGAAATGGCAATTACTCTCAACGTGTAGGTGCTGGTGCACCAGTTTATTTTGCTGCAGTTCTCGAATATTTGAGTGCTGAAATTCTTGAATTGGCTGGAAATGCTGCTCGGGACAACAAGAAAATTCGAATCATTCCTCGTCACCTACAATTGGCAATTCGAAATGACGAAGAATTGAACAGATTACTTGCAGGTGTAACACTTTCTCAAGGAGGTGTTCTACCCAATATCCAATCGGATTTGTTGCCGAAAAAGACTGGGCCAGCCACAAAGAAAGCTTAAATTGTTAACCAACTAAAAGGTTCTTTTTAGAACCACTCATGAAAACATCGAAACTTCTGCCTAATAGTCATCATAAGTTCGTAAGGCATGTGTGGTTTAATATTTGAAAGTCTTTATAACATTAATTAGATGATTTAAATGCAGACCAGATTTTTTTTTGTTTTTACTTGATTTTATACTAGATATATTAATATTAAGAAATTGTTAAATTGTCTTTTTCATTGATATCCTTTGATTTAATCAATTTAGTCGCCTTGTTTTGAAACTACTATTTGACTAACCTCAATCCATCTTTCGTTTGTTTTACTATATAGCATTTATATGAAATTTTATCTGATTTTGTTTAAATTTTTAAAAACTGCATAAACTTCATATAATTATTATTGTATTATTCTCAGCTAATAAAATTGTGCAGCTTGCTTAATAATAAGATTGCTTAAAAAAAGTTTCAATAGAAGAAAGAAGAAAATATTTTGTTATTGATTGTTTAAAAATTTTTTGAAAATATTTGAAATTTTAGCTTTTAGCCAGTTCTTTCAAATTTGTTTTAACTGACAATTAAACACTGGTGAGCCTTTTATAATAACACAATATTAAAGAAATTGCATTGGCATTTTATACACAAGCAAATGATTTTCTTGCGTCATATGAAAATTAAAAAAAAATCTGAAGCTTCAATACATAATCATGTTTATTAAACAAAAATAAAAATCCCATTAAAGTGTTTATACTATGTCTTTTTCAAATCCCATTTATGGTTAGGTTCGAACACGATTTAAAAAAGATTATACAACTAGAAGCTTTTATATTTAAAATTTAAAACTTGTTGAGAATACTAATATATAATAATCAAAATCAAACAAAAATGATATTTATGAGATTATAATAAACGAGTTAAACTGCAATATTCAAATTTTGATAAATCATTTTTTAGTTTTAGATAGTTCTGTACATAAAAATAGGATAGTGGACAATTCGTGTATGTGTGTTTATTTAAACATCGAAAATGAGAGATGAGAATTCATTAAATATATAACTTGATTTAATTAAAGATTTGTCAAAATTTTTCCATAAACGTTAAAGCCTGCGGATGAGTTTCTATCAGGTGTTGGCTGGATTTCTGTTATCAACTCTACCGAAGACGTTAATACTATTTACTCAAAGTTTACTAACATCGTTCGAGAGTCTATTGAGGAATTCATACGTTTTTATCGAGTCGACAAAAAATCACACTTGCTCAAATATTTAAGGAATTTACAACATTTAAAAAACCTCCCATACAAGCAAACTAAAGCAGGGCCTTCCATCAAATCTTTGTATAGTTTAAAAGAAGTTTATTTCTAATTTATATTTAGGAAGAGAAAGTAAAATTTTATCTTCACCTAGCAAGAAAATGTTTTTTAATTTCATAAATCTCAAGCTTAAGACGAGATCATAAAATAGAGAGATAAATAAAATAAAATTGAAATTTGGAGTTTATCACTTAATAGCATAACGCAAAGAAAAATTTAAAAGAAAATTGAAATTATTTTAGAAGTAAGACTTTTAAAAATCAGTTTTTTGTTTACAACATAATACAAGTAGAGATAATTGAATTAGATAATAGATCAAAATAACAAAGCTCGATAAAAACTAAAAACATACATAGAATAAGTTTTATTAAAAGAAATCGTCTCGAGTAAATGATAGTTAGAAATAAATGATTCAGTCTTGTATCAATGAAATTCAGATCTATAAATAAAACAATTGATTTAAGCTACCACACTCGACAAGTTTTGGAATCATCAGGATACATTGTTGAATGTCCTTTTTTGCACTTAAATGATTTTCCAAAATCCTCAAAGTTCTTTAGTACAGTGGAGACTCAGTAATCATTTTATTTTAAACAATTGTTTATCAGCTTCAAAAAATAACCTGAAGATCTTAGGACTATGCTCATCTCTCTTTAATCTAACTTGAGCTTCTTTTTTGTTTGTATTATAGCAATATATCTGTCAATACAAACAATTTTAAGTTTACAATTAAATAAGAAGGATTTTGAATAAAGTCTAGTTTTCAAGATTTTTAAATTCTGTAAAGTTTTCAAGATAAGTTTCAAAGATATATTTCTAAAAATTATAACCCTTAGTTTTTACATTCTAAAAACGGTAACAAATTTTGTAAGAAGTCAAATTGATAAATTTGGTAATACTTATCTTTTATATTTGAACATATGCTGCTATCAGCGGTTGTTTGATTTTGGAATTTAGTTGGTAATTCAATAAAGCTATTAGTTTTTAGTTGACAATTATCACCAAAAACAAGATTAGAATAATATTGTAACCCTTAGATGTAAACGTTTTTCAATCCACTAAATATTGACTTTGAAGTAACGAAAACAATTTCACCTCTGAAGCTTCTCACATAATTATTCAGATCACACATTTCAATTTCATCACTTCCATCTTTACAGTTCAAGATTCCATCACAAATTAGTATTTGTGGAAGACATCTGCTTTTATCTAAACGTTCATCTTCATTTTCTATACATTTTTTGAATCTATGACTTTCATCTTCTCCTGATTGACAATCTCTAATTGAGTTACCCACCCAGGATCTAGGTATACAACGGGTTTTGTTCCTTTTATCTAAATTACATTTGAACTCATGAAAAGAACAATTTTTCTGAGTACTATTTTCATCTGAGCTATCTTTACAATCACTGAAACCATCATTGACACGATAGCGAGGAATACATCGATGATTATCCTTACAAGTAAACTCAGTCTGATTAAAACACTCTAAACTATCAACTTCATCAGCACCATTCTTACAATCACGTTTTCCATCCTTCACCCATTCTCGAGGAATACATGCGTTGTATTTATCAAGACATTGATACTCTGTAGCATTATCGCATGAATCAAAACGTTTGTTTATTCGCTTTCCAAATTCATCTTTTTTATATATCTCAAATAAATTAATCACAACAAATATCAGTTTGTCTTGCTTCAATTTGTATTCAGTTTTCTAGGAAAGTTTTAATTTTGTCCCAGAAGTTAAAAAAATAAAGTATAAAAAAAAATTTTTTTTCATGTTTTAAAATATCTTAAATATAGAAATTGTAAACTATCCTTTAATGTACAATATTTTGATACTAAAAAAATACAGTTAGGGCACAAAAGCAGCCTTGCTGCTGTAATTAATAAGTTGTGTTTGAGATGGTTGGAAGATTAAAGAATGTTTATCTTTCTTCTGATATCTTATTTTTTGTTCATTATTCTTATTATTAGCCAATAGTTATAAGAGAAAAAAATTTTCAAAATATTTCACAACAGTTCACAAATCTTCATTTTAAAGCAATTAGAGAGTTTATTTGGTATTTTCAATCAAGCTGTAAGTTTAGGTTTCAAATAATATAGTAATCGCTGAAAACGTATTAGATTTTTTCAAAAATATTATTCCTATCCACATCTCCATTACATATGATATCCAAATAAAAAACTAATCTTCTGCTTTTTTATGAAAGTTTTGTAAGCAAAATCTGGATAATGTAAAAAGTAATAATGATATTTGTAATATTGCTTTTTTGTGTGGAAACAATCATTAAAATTGCTTATAACAATTTGTAAAAAAATATTAGTTGGAGCTACAAAGAGTAGTGAATGCTACTCATAAATTTATTGAATACTTTTAAACTTACTTTGTCAATTTAAAACTCGGTTGATCAAAATGATTGTTTTTCTTCTTTTTAAAATCATTTATAGCATTTTATGATAAGTTTGCCAACTTTTGCCGAGAACGGCCATGCATATAAAGGATATATGCTATTCCATGCTATGGAAGGAAAGAAAACTTGGAGATTCAGTTGCTTCAAATGCACCAGGATTTCACTCTCTACGCCAATAAGATTCTGCAGCAGAACAGATGGACTGATGAAGCTGTCCTCGGCTAGCGTCGCAGGAGCTGCCAATAGGCTGTCAGAAGACACTGAGTACAGTGACTTAAATTAACTTAATTAATAACTTTAATCAATTCTATCATTTTGCTGTTAACTTTTGCGTGTTATTTTAATCAATATTTTTTAGGAACAGTTTACAGTTACTGTTTTTGTACCTATGCCTTAACGAGACTGCTTTAAGAGATTAGAGACTAACAAAACTCTTTCTGTAGAGTTATAAAGTTGTAAATAGTATAAATTTAAGAACTTGAAAAAATTCTTCAACAAGTTTGTACGTTTATTATTATTCAAGAAGAAATAATTGAAGAAAAGAAATAAATAAAGAAACTGGAATATGTAAGAAAACAATAATTTTGTAAAACAAAATGTTAAACAGTTTTAAAATATTAACTTGTATATTATATTAGTATAACTGCTACTACCACCAAATGTAGCTTAATAAGTTAGAAATAATTTAATTCAATATTTTTTAGGGTTGGAAGTGACTTACATCAAGAAGATGAAAAACAAGAGAAAGAAGAAAGACGACAGCAAGTTTTAAATGAACAGCAGCTTCAAGAACTACGGCTTCAACTTCAACAGGATATACAAGAGTTTCAACAACAAGCGCTACAGTTGCCAGAAATTCAACCAGAAGGACAAGAACAACCAAATATACAGGAACAACAAGACCAACCAGAACAACAAGACAGACAAAAATGGCAGCAACAAGAAAGAATGCTGCTACGAGATTTTTGGGAAGTACAAAAGTATCATCGAGAAATTCTACAAGTACATCATTATATACAACAATTTGAAGATCATCAGCAGCAAGAACGTTTGTGGGATGTACAAAGATCGCTGTTACTAGTTTTGCGTGATATAAATGAGTATCCAACACGAGTGATACAATTACTACAACATCACCGACAAAGTCAAAAACATCACCGCGAAAGAAGAGAACAATTAGAACTACAAGAACAGCAGAACCTAGAGCAGCAAACACAAAAGGCTCTGTGCAAATTACAAGTCTGTCAAAAATACGTGTTGCAATTACTACAACTTTACAAAGAAGAACAAGAAGATGATCAACAAGATGGACTTTTACAGTTGCAGCAAAAACGACGACAATTTCAGAAAAATTTACTAGATTTTCAAGGATATGTGGTACAATTACTACAATTTTATCTTGAAATAAAAGAACAACAACAAAGATATGATCGACAAAATGGACAAGTAAAACTGCAGCAAAAACGACGACTACGTCAGCAGGAAATACAAGACTATCAAAAGCACGTGCAACAATTACAACAACTTTATCGAGTGACAAACGAACAGCAACAAAGGTTTGACCAACAAGATGGACAGCAAGAGGAACGAGGACGATTATTTCAGCTTGGTATACAGGATTTTCTACATTACGTGCAACAACTTTACCGAGAAACAAACCAACAGCAACAAAGACTAGATGGTCAAGCACAACAGGAGGAACAACGTCAGCAGGGAACACAAGAGTTTTTACATCACGTGCAACAATTAATAGAACATTACCTGGAAACTCAAGAACAACTAGAAAGTCGAGAACAACAAGAAAGACAACAACAGCAACAGCTAGAATTGCAGATGCAACACAGTCTGTGGCAAACAGAAATATGTCAACGACACGTGCTACGATTAAAACAACTTCATCAAGAAAGCCAAGAACAACAAGATGGACTATTACAAGGACAGCAAGAACAATCAAAACGTCAGCAAGATCTACAATTAATCTTAGTTCAGCTAGAAGCACAAGAACAACATCAAATGCAAGAACAAAGTGAAAGACGTGAACAACAAGAAAGACAACAACGTTACCTGGAAAGACGAAAACAACAAGAAACACAACAGCAACAGCAAGAACAACGACTACAACAACTTTTGTTAAAAATACAGGAATATAAACGACAACAAGAAAAAATATTACAACAACCCCACCAGCAAAGACAACAACAATAAGAAAGACAAACACAGAAGAAATATAATGAAATATAAAATGATAAAAAAATAACTAAAGCTTACGAATGCTTTTTGTTTAGCATTTTCTTCTGATTTTTCAAGCATTACTTTTTTAATTTGATATTTAGTTTGTCTTGTATTAAGATTTAAATAAAACTTGCGTTTTGTTCGAATTTTTCAATAAGTAATGGCAAAATTTGATAAACGAAAATGGGAGTTGAAATAAATTTCATGATTTTTTTATTTCGTAGTAAATATATTGTCAAACGTTTAGGTTGACTTATTATTTAAGTACCAATTTAAAATTAGTATGATTCTATTTTAATAAGTTTGTCATTTACAAATAGGGCTTGCAATAAGATCAAATTATAAATTAGTTGTATTTAAACTGGTATATGTTATATTATCTTAAACACTGTAAGTTGTGGTAGAATAATTTTTAGGAAGAGAGTTGTAAAATACATGGGGTTACCGCATTAGGTGTGTTTTTCAATGTGCAGTCGATTATTAACATAATTTTCCAATGGAAAGCTCTTTTGCATTCTCAATATTTCTTAGTCGTTTTTATTACTGAAACTTTGTAGAAACTGTTGTATCCTGATTCTCTTCTGGTTGGCATTAAATTTTGTCAAATTTATAATATGGCATAAAGGTCAAAATATGCCTTCAGATGAAATATTATACAACTGTTATAACGGTCATAGTAACTTTAGCAGAAAGACAATAAAATGATCTTAATTATAATAAACTAACAGAAAATATACCCGGAAGTTAGGGTTTAAAAGTACACAAAATGTAAAGAAAATAAAGAAACTGATATGTTTATAAAATACTTTAACAAAAATTTTTGTTAAGAGTTAAACTGTTCTTAGGAAGATTCTAAGGTTGGTTATCAAACTAGAACAAAGTTTAGTTAGTTATTAAAAACTCTGTTTGAGAAAGTTGCACATGTATTTATTTCAAAAAACATAGATATTATCATTCAACCTTGTCTACCTTATTAAAAAGACCTTTAATTCTAAGGACCCATGCTCTTTTATCAATCTTTTCAAACTGTACGTACGTCCAATTGTTAAATACAATGTTAGTGTTTGGATACTATATCAAGTTAGTGATATCAAGAAAATCGAGTTTGTTCAGGCAAAATTTACGAGATTGTAATGCAGGAAACTTAATATTAAATACAATGGTTATAAACAGCGTCTAATCTTCTTCAATTTAGATACTTTGGAAATTCAACGCGTTAAATACAATTTAATTCTTATTTTTTAATTTATCTACAAATATCCAAGATTCAAATATGAAGCTATCATAAAAAAGATTAGCATGAAAGAGGTGAAAAGCAAGCAAGGAAAGAAACAAAATTATCAAAGAGGCAAAAATAAAAAAGTAATAACGACAGAAACAATTATAAAACAGGAAAAAGCAAAGAACTAAAGGTAAAAATAGAAGCCAGAACAAACCGGCACAAATAAACTGGACAACAAATAAAATAAGCAATAAAAGAAGGTAATCTAAAACTAGGCAAGAAAAAGATCTGAAGATTAAATTAGGTAATCAATAATAGGCAAACATGACAGCAACAAAAACAAAAAGAGGAAAAAAAAGAACCAAAAATACGTAAGTCACGTAAAATACGCAAAAAAGAAAAATCCGAAATAAAAACAAATAAAACGATTAAAAAAGTAAAATTAAAAGAGGCAGAAAAAAAGACAAATTGTAAGAAGCAAGAACTGAAGCAACAAAATTACAAAAGACAAAAAAAAATTGCAGTAATAAAAATGACAAAGAAAGGACACTATAAAAAAAGCTAAGATAGAATATTTGAAAAGTAAAGGAGCAACAACAACGAAAAACAACCGGAATTATAGTAGCGGAAACAATCA
This sequence comes from Pegea sp. RAD2-039, assembly GCA_034620365.1. Classification (NCBI taxonomy): domain Eukaryota; kingdom Metazoa; phylum Chordata; class Thaliacea; order Salpida; family Salpidae; genus Pegea; species Pegea sp. RAD2-039. The sequence goes on along the minus strand of JAQGEQ010000129.1, from coordinate 1,490 downwards.
CAATATACTGTGATATCTTATATATATATAGTTTAAAATGAACAAAAGTTTAATATTTTATTCTATAACAAATTTTAAGTTGAACTTTTGAGTTAGGAACTAAGATGACAAACAAAAGCATAACTGTTTAATTCATTAATTCTAAACATTTATTACTGAAATACAGAAATACTTTATTTCTTTTTAACAAGTGCTAAAGTTGCTTTATAAGAATGATATTCAAATATAATACTCCAATTTAGACTCCTCTGATTAATTCTAAAATTTTAATTGAACAACGAAATTTTGATGATTCTAAATGCAAACTGTTGTTATTATTTATTTATTTTTTATTTCAATAAATGCCAACGAGAGTGCCTGAAGACAGTACATCCCGCTAACACACATTCTCACAAATAATATTTCTCAAGTTAGAAATATAGAAAGAAAAAGATGTAACACATAGTATTTCGGTAGTCTTCAAAGCATATAACAGTGAACAATTAAATATAATGTTAATAATATAAACAAGAGAAAAAACGCAGTTTAGGAATGGCAGTGTTGGCAATATTTCGTTTTTTTATATAATTAAATGCAAAGGAGGGTAGCTAAAGAAAGCATATCTCGCTAACATACATTCTCACGAGTTTCTTATGGTTTTTCTCAGGAGTTTTATAAATATGTCTCCACCTAGGGTCGAACCCGGTACTTCCTAGCTAGAAGGTAGGTGTAGTAACCGCTTCGCCACCAAGCAGAACATGTTATAACGGTTCAACTTCTGCCTGAATAATACAAGTGATTCTGACATGACAATGTCTAATGGCAGCTGGTTCCAAGTTCTAATTGTCAGAAAAAATTTGATCTGATTATCATAGCAGGTGATATAGGCTTATTAAAATGTAATGTTGGTCGTCTGAGCTGATATAACTTGAGGGAAGGACTAATGGAAACGAAATCATTGAATTAAAAGTCAAATAAATTGTGAACAATTTTAAAAATAAGAATTAAGTCGTATTTAGTTCGTCGAATTTCAAAAGTATCTAAATTTAAGAAGCTAAGATGATGTTTATAACTATTGTAATTAAAATTAAGTTTCCTGCATACTACTCTCGTAAATGTTGTCTGAACAGACTCGATTTATTGATATCACTAACTTGATATGGCATCCATGCACTAACATGGTATTCACAAATTAAACGTACGTACAATTCGAAAAGATTGACAAAGAAGTATGAATCTTTAGAAATAAAATTTCTTATAATAAGGTAGGCAAGATTGATTGATTTTGGAGAGATTTTTAAAACATAATTTTGTCATTTAAAGTCAGATGATAGGTTAATACCAAATTCTTGCACCGAAGATATTTGTAAAAAAATAAAACAATGTATGGAATATTAGTTTAAAGAATTTGCATCTGGCTTACGAGAAAAAGTGATAAAATCAGACTTTGTGGGCTAGATTCTGAGGTGCCAATGAGGTGAAACTGACGTCTTCTACTGTCAGTGGTCTTC
>JAQGEQ010000242.1:0-58103 GCA_034620365.1 Pegea sp. RAD2-039 | reverse complement strand
CATAAAAATGTTTAGATTTTGAATTAATTAAAAATATTATTAAAAATTTAAGTAAATAATAATTAATAAAGTTAAAGACACAGTTCATTTTAATTGACATCATTAAATTCTGACATCATTTAAAATTCATATAAAAGAGTAGTTTTAGTGAGCAGCTTGAATTTGAGGATGTTAATTAGATGTAATTCCAATTGTAGATTTTACTTTTCGTGTATTTTATAAATAAAATTTTTTCAATTTAATAATTTAAAAATTACTTTCAAAAATTGATATTTGCAACTCGGTACCAAGACACAGATTATTTTAATTGAGTCTAAAGGAAAATAGTTTTATTATTACACTAAACACAAAAGATATAAAAATAAAAATTAATAGCTACTTTTGAAATAAATCATATAATCTTTAACTTCAGATGAATTATCAAAACTTTAATATTTTCATGGCATGATTTAAACCAAATGAAAGTGATTAAGACTTTGTTATAACACGTAGGTATAAAAAAAATTCTTATCAAAACATTTATCATGAAAGTATATATTTATTTCCACTAATCTACCAATTAAGTTTTAGCAGTGAGATGACAACATACATTTGTTTATCAAAATTTAAAAATGAAATAATAAATTTGAAAGAAGTTATTTTACCTAATTATGAATAAACGTTTAAAAATAAAACCTGTTAATACTTAATTTAGATAAAAAGAAACTTTAGCTGGTAAATTAAGTAGTTAGTGCTGATTATATAGTTATTTTTTATTAAATGATTGTTTTAATATTCATTAAAACAAAACAAAGATTTTCAAAGATTGAAATAATTCGATTATCTAACTTGAAGTTATCAAGCGGTGATTAAACTTCCGCTACTTCCTATCTTATCATGATAAAATGTGTCATAAAAATACTCAACTCACAAAACTTTTTATTATTATTGGAAAGTGAAAATTTAAAATTCTTATTTTTAATTAATTTTGCTTCTGTATTTTTATATCTAATACAATTGTTCATTTAGCTAAAGCTTTGTTTCTTTTGTAATAATAGATTTCAGATTACCCAAAACACAATCAAACTAAAAAATAGCTCTTAAACAAAAATCAGTTTATTTAAAACTTTTGTTTTATTATTATTCTGAAGTTCACTGCTATATAAATTCTGCACAAAATCGAACAATGTCATTTCGCATTTCATACATTTTTTATTTACATTTTGATTATAGATGTTAGAAATAGATTAGAATTAGCAAATTAGAAATTTAATAATTACACAAGAATAAAAAAGATTAAAGTTAGCAATCGCTTTTTTCATAATTTATTATTGATAACTCAAGTTTTTGATTCATTAAAAATCCATTTAAACCCTTTGATAATTTGGTTTTTAGGCAAACATAATTACATAAAGAAAAATGTATTATTTCAAACACCTTTAGCACAGACAGCTCAATAAAATAAATAAACTAAGCGATAATGTTGTGAAATTTTATTAAGTTTGATCGTAAAGACTTGATGGAAGATTTGTATTTTCACAACTTGATATGTTGTTTCATCTTTGATTACTTTAAACTAAGATTTGATTCATTTTCACTTCCATTTGATTCACTGTCTGATTCTGTATCTAAAACAGATTCTATTTTTAGCGAACAATTTTACACTGACCATTTAAACGATAATATAAAATAGAAAATTTTTAAGTAAATAAAACAATAACTTTGTAATTAAAAGTAGAAATTAAAGTAATTTTCAAACAAATGACTGAAGATAAGAACTGACAAGTATGGAATAAACAAATCATTTTAAAAAGCTGCGAAGTTAAACTACTGAAATGGAAATAGCTGCATCTGGACATTTAATAAAAAAGCCATCGACAGTCCCAGAAGTCAATCCCTTGTGGGCCAACCTTAAGAGAAAACTGGTAAGGAGACGATAAGAGGTAAGGTGGACATTTTTGGGAAATCATTTTCTTGTTGCTGAGTACCAGGACAACACTAAGGATCAGCATCTAGAGATACGTTGAAAAATCTACTAGCGAAAAAAGCTGTCGAAAGTAAATGATAAAACTGGGTTCCTTTTATGATATTATTAGACCTTTGGTTGTTTTTATTACTTAATAACCTAATTGGACCGAAATTTCGACTTTTCAGTTTGTATTTTTGGTGACAACATCTTAAAATCTTCCACTGATTACTAGTATATTCATTTATTTATAAAAAAACGTTTTTTAATCCAAACAAACTTACTCATAGCTTCTCGATCAATGATTTGACCGACATCTAGGCGATGAAGAATAATCAAAATAATTGCAAATTTTCCTGAATGCAAAGTGACCTAGACAAAATCGTGATTAGCTCCCTCTAGTGGCAACAAGATGATTTCATGAAGCTTACCTCAGACAGTTCTTGTGGTATTATAAGTGGACCAGTTAGAATACTTTCATTTTGTTTCGATTCAACTTTTCCATGAATGATTACAATTTCACTAACAGTTTGATCAATCTTTAATGTGGGTCTTTCAGATGTTAATTCAATAACATAACCTAGAAGAAGATCAAATAGAGATTGGAGTAATGATGAAGATCAAACTTACCATCAATTATACGAAGAGCTAATGCTTCAACTTTCATATTCTGTCAGTTTGAAAATAATTTAATTTTTAAACAATTTTGAAACAGACGAATCTCACTTCATATTTAGGACATATGAGGTACAAGGGAAGAGCGATCCTTGCAGCTAAAGACTTCCACATCTTCTTCTCAGTATTAGGAAACTTTTCAAAGCATTCCAATAATGCTTCTTCAGGCAAAAAAACCGTCTGAATCACATCACAGATTCAGGATTCAGTATTTAAATCAAAGTGTTCTAAACCTTTACTGCAGTTTTACAAAGTGCTGTCAAGCTCCTCGTAGACTTGATCAGGAATCTCAGCTCTCCCAAAACAGTACCAGGACCCAAGTAGTTAATAGCTGAGGTAGATGTGTGACTAAACAGAGAACAGTTGATAGTTTTAACCTCTCAAATTACTTTACTTACATATCTTCGCTGCTAATGAGAATTGGATGATGACGTAAGTGACCCACGTGACCATCTAGATCACCAATCAGCTACAATAACATTGATTGAAGTCAAGTAGTGATGAGTAAGATAATTTACTTGAACCATTCCGCTTGTAATGATAAAGATTCCATCACAAGCATCTCCATCTTGCAGTACTCGTTCGTTGAAGTCAAAGTTTCGCGTTTGGGTGCAAGTCGAGAAGAATGACGTCATCTGTCGGTTACCTACAACAGCTGTGTGACGTCATAAGTGATGAAAAAGTAATGATTGACCTTTTATCCATGAGATGTGTTGGATCATGAGATCATCAGATCTGGGATAAAGATGTAGAGACAAGGAAGCTTCTTGTTTCATCTGCTTTTTAATTGCTTTGTAGAGCAAACTACTTTCATACTCACTAAGTTTGCCCTCTGAAGATCAAAAATCATATCAGAAAGAGTCTGAGTTTACTGAAGAGCTAACCGGATACGAATTTGTTGACTTTTTGCCAGAGGTGGTTTAGGATTAGACGAATAGCATTTTTAGTACGGACTCGAACACAGACTTGATTGTAATCAATTTGTAGTTGATCTGTAAAAGTATCATTTCAAATTTAATGACAAAAAATTAGTTGAATGAAAAATATATTCAAAAAATAACTTTTTAATTAAAAACAAAAAATAATAAAACAATGAATGGGATATTAGTTAAAAGAATTTGCAGATGGCTTACGAGAAAAAGTTGATAAGATCAGACTTTGTTGGCTGGATTCTGAGGTGCCAATGAGGTGAAACTGACGTCATCTACTGTCAGTGGTCTTCTGATGAGGTCTTAATGAAAATTGAAAAGAGAAGGGGACCCAAAACAGAACTCTGAGGCATACTACTGGTGACTTGACTATCATTTCAGATAGTCAATTATTTCAGATACTCAAGATCTATCATTTCAGAGACATTTGTAAGAATATCAGAGTAGAAAAGAGAAGAAGTATTGCCATCATCGGTTATAAAAACTCTATTAAATTGATTGTTTAGCAACTCAGCTTTATTCCCTGGTTCCATCACAAGCTGGTCGCTGTTGTCAAGCAAAGGAGGTATTATGCCTAGAAAATTTATACAAGTTTAATAGAAAAACATATTGTTTTTATTTGACTGATATTTGTTTAATAGTTAGTTGTAGATTTTACTTTTTGTGTATTTTATTAATTTTCCATTGAAAATCTTCAAATTATTAATTTCAAAACAGTTTTTCACTTTAAAAATCCATATTTTCAGCTTGGTAGGAAGATACAAATATTTTCAGTCCTATTAAAAAGAAATGAAATATTATTAATATACTAAATTTTAAATAAAATAAGAATATAATTCAAAAGTTATTTTGATATAATCAAATAAAAATATAATCGAAACTCTAGATGAAGTTTAAAATTTAATATTTTCATGACATGAGATTAAAAAATTTAATTTTTAAAAACGTCTGTTATGACACGTAGTAATAGAAACTTTTCTTATTGAAACTCTTATCATAAATTGATGAATTTATTTTCACCAAACTACCAAATAAGTTTTAGCAGTCAGAAAAATTTGTTTAATGAAATTTAAAATTATATTTTTGAATAAATTTATCCCTACTATAAAAGAAAATTTAAAAATAAATTCTGTTTACTTAATTTGACCTAAATTAGTTAAAGGTAAAATTTTAGCTGGTAAATAAAGTAGTTAGTGCTTGTTATATATTTTCAGTTGCTAACAAATGATTGCATTCATATTGATTAAGAAAGTAATTTAAATATCAAAACAATTTGATTTTCTAATTTGAAGCTTCAAGCGTTAATTAAACTTCCGCTACTTCCTATTTTATTATATTAAGATGTTTCACTAAAAACTTAACTCACAAAATAATTTTGTAATTATAAAAATTTGATTTTTATTCTTAATTAATGTTGCTTCTGTATTTTTATATCTAATACAGTTCTTCATCCAGCTAAAGCTTTGTTTCTTTTGTAATAATAGATTTCAGATTACCCAAAACACTATCAAACTAAAAAAGAGCTCTTAAACACAAATCAGTTTATTTAAAACTTTTGTTTTATTATTATTCTGAAGTTCACTGCAATATAAATTTTGCACAAAATTGAACACTGTCATTTCGCATTTCATACATTTTTTATTTACATTTTGATTATAAATATTTGAAATATTACGATGAACAAATACTATATACGTACAAATAGTAAACCTACCTCAAAGTGAAAAATTGATATTTTTTTTGATATTTTTTTAATTGAAAACACTTTTTGGAACACTTCAATTTAAGCACACTTAACAAGTTTTTAAATTTTTAACATTGAAAGTTTATCCTTTAAAAATACACAAATACACAATGACTCAAACCATAAAACAAATTCTGAATACAAGTGTAAAAATACCATTTAAAACCATTAATTGTGATATGATGTACATTATTCAAATTTTGTTCCAGCCGATTTAATGGTTTTAAGTTCAATATTTTCAGTTTTTTTGACTGATTCTTGCTTGATTCTACAACATTTTAATTTTATAAAGTTTGTAATGGTTTTATCGATTCCTGAATAAATTATTGGATTTATTGCACTATTGATTGGTAGTATAATGATAGCAGAATAAGGAAGTACTTCACCATCAAGTTTGTATCCACTATAGCTTATAATAGACATGATTATAACTGGTAACCAACAAGACATATCTGTTATAATGATGAGGAAAACTCGTAATTTCATTTTTCCCAGTTGATTTGCATTTTTTGACTGCTTAACAGATTTTGAGCTTTTCTTAGTGGTGTAGAACATGTAGCTATAAGCTGCACAAATATATAGAAATGAACAAGTATTGAAAGTTATAATGATAATTGAAAGAATAAAATGAGATGATGAAATATTTGTATAGAGATCAGGAAAGCAAACAGGAGAGGTACTGAAATACCCAAACACATTTTTGATTTTAACATTTCTGGACTGAAATAGAGGTTCTCTTTTTCCACTTTCGAAATAAGTTTTAATGAATTGATAGCTGAAGTTTGTACCAAGGCTGTTGTTGAACATTGATGATGTATTAGGAAGGTTACTGAGAATTATTTTAGTCTTTTTGTAAAACATTTCAATTGTGCTGTAATTTACCGATTGGTCTAGGAAAAAAGGATTTGATTCAATATAAAGTTGGTCAGCAAACTTATATTTGAACCAAACTGGAATCATTGCAAACAGGAAACAGAATACCAAAGAAAGCAGTGAAACAAGTCGGACGAGCTTGTGGTTTAATCGATTAGTTTTATATGGGCAAATAGTAAGATACAATCTCAAAGTTGTGATTAATACTAAGGTAGTCATTGATGTTTGAGATGAAAACACAGCAAGCACACCAACCACGTTACAAGTAGTACTTGCTCTCCATTCAAGATCATGAATGCAATATTGACCTGAATATTGAAATGAATTGACACCAAGTATCAACAAAGAGACTCCCATCACTAAATCAGAAACTGCTAGCTGGCATAAAAGAAATGTATTCACATACTTCACTGAACTTTTACTTTCAGCTTCTTTCAATTTCAACCAATGCTTCCAAATAACATAAATGTTAACAGTTATTGTAAGAACTGTGACAAACCAAATAAAGTAACGAAGAAAGTCGCTTTTAATCATCTCATATACCGATGAAAAGTAGTTTAAACATTCATCTGAACCATCAGAACAGTCTTTTCGACCATCCAAATACTTGCTTTTTTCAATAAACTTGGAATTGTTATTCCAGCAGTAGAAATGAGTCTTTTTCGAGCAGTTCATTTCATCTGAACTATCTAGACAATCAACATTGTAATCACAAACTTTAGTCAAGTCGATACTTTCAATTTCTTCTGATTTACAATAAAACCTCCATGAACATAAATACTTTTGGATGTTACAAAAATCTAACATCGATGTGATTGTGATATTTTTGTAACCATCAATTTTCATCGTAATAAGTGACTTATTATTATAAAGGTTTTGGTTTTCTATCATAATTTCGCTTGAATTATCTAGTAATTTATTTTCTAAAAATAAACGTGGTGGTAAGTTTTTGTAATCTATCACTAAATACAGAAATCGTTTAGAAGATAAACTGCTTGTTAGTCGTAAAAATGGAAAGCATTCAGTTAAACTAAATTGATCAAAATTTTGATTAAAAGTTTCTGCAAATCCATTTTCTGACCATTTTAAGCTGCTGTTGATACATAGTTCTGAACATTCATCGTCTTTTAAGTGACATTCAATTTTATGGTCACATGATCTAACTGAAATGACTCTATTAGTTTCGTTTTTTCTCAAATTGTGTGATGAGCAAGTATGAAGTGTTTTATTTTTTTGGTTTGAGTCAAATAACAAAGACAAAACTTGTTTGTTGCAAACATTCTCGTCTGTTCCATCTTGTAAATCATCAATATTATTACAAAGTATTTCAAAATGATGTTTTGGGAGATTTTTTGAATCACCTGATGTTAAATCAGGAAAAAACTTCTGACAAAGCGATTCAATTGAAGATTTCTCGCATGTACATTCATCTGATGCGTCGGGACAATCGATTATGTTGTCACAAACTTGTGAGTTGAATATTATAGTTTTGTTATCTAAACATTTTGAACAAATAAACTGGTTTTGCTCGTTCAAACATTTTTCTTGTATATTTGAGCACATGTTGCTATCAGGAGTTGTTTGATTTTGGAATTTAGTTGGTAATCCAATAAAGCTATTAGTTTTTAGTTGACAATTATCACCGAAAACAAGATTAGAATAATATTGTAACCCTTCGATGTAAAAGTTTTTCAAACCACTAAATATTGACTTTGAAGTAACGAAAACAATTTCACCTCTGAAACTTCTCACATAATTATTCAGATCACACATTTCAATTTCATCACTTCCATCTTTACAGTTCAAGATTCCATCACAAATTAGTTTTTGTGGAAGACATCTGCTTTTATCTAAACATTCAACTTCATTTTCTATACATTTTTTGAATCTATGACTTTCATCTTCTCCTGATTCACAATCTCTAATTGAGTTACCCACCCAGGATCTAGGTATACAACGGGTTTTGTTCCTTTTATCTAAATTACATTTAAACTCATGAAAAGAACAATTTTTCTGAGTATTACTTTCATCTGAGCTATCTTTACAATCACTGAAACCATCATTGACACGATAGCGAGGAATACATCGATGATTATCCTTACAAGTAAACTCAGTCTGATTAAAACACTTTAAACTATCAACTTCATCAGCACCATTCTTACAATCACGTTTTCCATCCTTCACCCATTCTCGAGGAATACATGCGTTGTATTTATCAAGACATTGATACTCTGTAGCATTATCGCATGAATCAAAACGTTTGTTTATTCGCTTTCCAAATTCATCATACTGAAACATAATATAAAATATAAGAGATTTATTCTAATTAGCTTTCAACAATCTTTCATTTTAAATTAAAATTTCTTTTATCTTGTGTTTATTTTGTAAAAACTGAGAAAAATTGAAATTCTTAACTAAAATATTTTATAATGAGTATAGTCTTACTGAAATTATTTTTTAAAACAAACTTTTTTTGATTATGAATTGTTATTTAACTGATATAAATATTAATTTATATAAAAAGTTAAGTATTATTCATTATATTAGATATTTAATGTTGTATAAATTTTTCTTTATCAAAGCGTAGGCCGTTTAATTTTTGTTTTCATAAACCAGTAAATGAAAACGTCAGTTTTTTACTTAAATAGTATTTTTTGAATTACAAACCTTTTTAATTTGACAACGATCCGAAAAAAACACATACGAAGGAAAATCCATCATTCTTCTTGTTAAGCATTCTTTAGTTTTCTGACACAGAAATTCATCAGGATGACATCGAAGTTGTAAAAAAGTGGAAGTTATTTTGTCACAATAAAAATGTATGTATTTTCGTTTCACACATCTGCTTAAACAATTCGTTTAAGAATATATTTGTTCAATTTTTTATAATTATTTTCTTCACCCAAGTAAACTAGTCAACTTTTTTAAATATCTCAAAAAAATTAATCACAACAAATATCAGTTTGTCTAGCTTCAATTTGTATTCAGTTTTCTATGAAAGTATTAATTTTAACCCAGAAGTTAAGTTTGATTACAAAATCATTTGAAGCAAACTTAAAAACTTTTGAGAAAATTAATCGATGAATGGTTTGAACAAAATTAATAGAAAAATATTAAGTTTTAAATTAAACAAATTTTAGTTTTGATTTTGATTTTAATATTTGTTTAAACTTTGAATCTGCAGAATTAGAACCTACTTAACCTTATTTGAATAAATGATTCTATTTTTTTTTACTCTTGCAAAAACTTTGAAATGATTATTGAAATAGTATGAAAACAATTAGTCAATGAAGGAATTAAAACTTTAAATATATTATAAATTCTGTTAAGATGTGCAATTACAAATAAGCAAAGTTTATTTTTCACCTTTTTTGACACAGAACTTCATCATCGGTACATTTTAATGTAACTCCACAAAGGTAATAAGCTAAACGCCTACTAACACAATCTTCTTCACCAAATTTAAAACCGGAACCAAATGCTATAATTTGGCATTTGTGATATCCGTCTTCAGGCCTACAAGATCTAATGCTATCATAACGTCTTGCACCAATATCTGTTTAAAAAGAAGCCTTTTGAGATTATTTAAAAAAGGTAAGCTTCAATGATTTACAGTCAAATTAAAAACAGGTTTTTTAAATTAAATTCTTTAAAATATTAATTTTCAGAACAAAAGAACGGTATCTAAAAGTTATATTCAATTTTAATGATTTAGAAAGTAAATTATTTGTTTTTTAATGATTTGTTAGTTACTCACAATTTCCATTCAAAGTGAAAGTAAACAAAACCACCAAACAAATTCGTTGAAAAAGTTGCAGCATTTTTAAATACAACTTATATTTTTGTTTTCAGTTAAAGCACTTAAAACAAAACTGAAATTGAAATCAGATTAGTTTAAATTTTTTTACCTACAACAAATGTTTTATTTAAAATTAAAAAAAACTACAGGAAATTAAATAATTGAAATATATCTTTAAAAAAACTCTAAAAATTAATGTGCTTTGAATCAAGAAACTTTTTTGACTTTAAATAATAGAGATTTAACCTTAGAGGAAAAATATTAATTTCACTCATGATTGTAAAGTTACCAAAACTTATAATTACTTAAATTGTAGTTTTAAACTAAATAACCACCCTTTAATCATATAAAAGAAGGGTTTTAAAATTATTTGCACAAAATTAAAAGAGAGTTAATAAACTAAATATACAATTTTAGAATTAAAATTTTGTGAATTAATATTTTTATCAAAATAAGTAATTTTTTTGACCTTTAAAAGACTAATTACAAACTGAAATAAATTTTAGTCAAATATTCAACTTTAATATAGTTTACAATTTGTTGGTTTTTTGCTCTTAGATTTCAAATAAAAGACTTAATTTATACAAACAAAACTCTAATAGTATTTGTAACATTCGTTTAGAATAAGAATTATATTTCAAACAAATATTTTCTAAAACTTAAAAAGAAAATTAAGAAAAGCTCTCAATTTAAGCAACTAATTAATTTTAAGGCACAAAAGGTTTGCTAAGGAACTATTTTATCCACAAAGATAGGAAGTTGAATCAATCCAATAAATATTTAAGTAAAAACGTGAAGAAAATAAGTTGATGATTTACTGAATAGTTTCGTGAAATTACAAATACTTTTATAAATCTATGAAATAATATAATGGTTTAAAAACAAACTTTAAAATTTTGATTTAGCTATTCAAATTCTTCATGTTAATTAAATTGAAATTATAATTGTAGTAAAAGTAAATTAAAAGTAACTCGAATTTACATTTTGTTTTCATTATTTTGGAATCATTCTGAATTAATTTCAAAACTAATTTCCGAACAAACATCGAACATAATTTCAAAATCAACTTAGAGTTCAATTTGACAAATATTTATATCTTAAAAACCGTGAATTTTATATTTATCTAAAACTAAACAATGATGTTTTATATTTCTAATATTTAAAGAGCAAATTGTCATTTCAAAATTAACATTATACTTGCAATTTTACATTTACATAAAAATGTTTAGATTTTGAATTAATTAAAAATATTATTAAAAATTTAAGTAAATAATAATTATTAAAGTTAAAGACACAAATCATTTTAATTGACATCATTAAATTCTGACATCATTTACAATTCATATAAAAGAGTAGTTTTAGTGAGCAGCTTGAATTTGAGGATGTTAATTAGATGTAATTCCAATTGTAGATTTTACTTTTCGTGTATTTTAGCAATAAAATTTTCAATTTAATGAATTTAAAAATTACTTTCAAAAATTGATATTTGCAACTCGGTACCAAGACACAGATTATTTTAATTGAGTTTTAAAAGAAAATAGTTTTATTATTGCACTAAACACAAAGGATATAAAAATAAAAATTAATAGCTACTTTTGAAATAAATCATATAATCTTTAACTTCAGATGAATTATCAAAACTTTAATATTTTCACGGCATGATTTAAACCAAATGAAAGTGATTAAAACTTTCTTATAACACGTAGGTATAAAAAAAATTATTATCAAAACATTTATCATGAAAGTATATATTTATTTCCACTAATCTACCAATTAAGTTTTAGCAGTGAGATGACAACATACATTTGTTTATCAAAATTTAAAAATGGAATAATAAATTTGAAAGAAGTTATTTAACCTAATTATGAATAAACGTTTAAAAATAAAACCTGATAATATTTAATTTAGATAAAAAGAAACTTTAGCTGGTAAATTAAGTAGTTAGTGCTTATTATATAGTTAATTTTGTATTAAATTATTGTTTTAATATTAATTAAAACAAAACGAAGAATTTCAAAGATTAAAATAATTTGATTTTCTAACTTGAAGCAATCAAGCGGTGATTAAACTTCCGCTACTTCCTATCTTATCATGATAAAATGTGTCATAAAAATACTCAACTCACAAAACTTTTTATTATTATTGGAAAGTGAAAATTTTAAAATCATATTTTTAATTAATTTTGCTTCTGTATTTTTAAATCTAATACAATTGTTCATTTAGCTAAAGCTTTGTTTCTTTTGTAAAATTAGTTTTCATAAAACTGAAAACAGAATGAAAATAAAAAATAAGTTCTCACACACAAATCAATATTTTCAAAACTATTATTATATTTACTGAATTTCACTGCTATACAATTTTTTAACATTTAGAAAACTGAAAATTGAATAATCTTATTTAGTATTTCATAGATTTTTCTTTACATTTAGAATATATTTTAAAATACTTTCAAGTTTAACATTCATGCTTTATATCATTCTAAAAAAGAATTATTTTATAAAGGTAGTAATGGTTTCATCGATAAAATGAATAAATGATTGAATTTATTAGAAGGGTAATGATAACAGAACAATACATTTATATTTATTTTAAATCTTAGTAGACAGGATTATAACTGATATTTTTTATTGCATTATTAGATTTATTTGACATTTCAAGCTTGATAATGAAACATAATATGTGGCCAAAATCTACACAAATATATAAAAGTGATCAAGTATTGAAAGTTATAATGATAATTGAAAGAATAAAATGAGATGATGAAATATTTGTATAAAGATCAGGAAAGCAAACAGGAGAGGTACTGTAATACCCAAACGCATTTTTGATTTTAATATTTCTGGACTGAAATAGAGAATCTCTTTTTCCACTTTCGAAATAAGTTTTAATGAATTGATAGCTGAAGTTTTTACCAAGGCTGTTGTTGAACATTAATGATGTATTAGGAAAATTACTTTTCCGATAACGTTTTCTGATATATCTTTTCAATTGTGATGTAATTAACTGATTAGTTTCGGAAAATGGATTCATTTAATGTAAACGATAATAATAATATATTTCTAAATGATATTTATTTCTTAATATCTAACCTATACATGAGTATCTTATTATTATTTCATTGTACTTACAGTTAGGTTGCTAATTACTACTTTCTGTTGTTGTTGTTTCGTGCATTTTTTAAAAGAATAAAGCTTTCTTTAAGACTGGTTATTTTTACAATTAATTAAATTATGATAATTTTATTTGTCAAGTTGTTGTCAGGTGACTTAACTCATTATTTGAGCTTAACGCAATAATAATCAGACACTAATAGAATAATGATGTGAGGATTTTCCCAATTCATTTCCCAATTTCAAACTCCTAAGAGTTCAAGTCTTTGATAATCGCCTGTTTCAAATTTTTATTGAGTTATCTATCTCATCTCAATTTTCAATTAGATAAGTCCTGATATTGAAAGTTTCCCAAATTTTTAAATAAAGTTTTTTCTACAACAAAAAAACTTGCAACAACTTTCCACGTGATCAGCATTATATGTAAAATCAAAATTTGTAAGAAATTTCACTTTTAACATTTTATAAAAGTGTTATAACTGAGCAAACGAATTAAACTCTTATCTTAAAAATTATGAGAAAAAAGTTGATAGTTATGAGTTTTAAATATATTTTCTTTTCAAAATTGTTTGTCCTTAACTTAACATTTTAATCTATTTATTCAATTTCTCAATAGATTCTTCAAACTTAACATTTATTCGTGGCAGCAGCTCTTTATGTTTTCTAGTAAAAGAATCAAACTAATTAGTAGTCTGTAGCGGAACGTTTATAAAACAAAATACAAAAATAAATTAACAATTTTCTTAGCCAAGCAGATAAACAATAAAAATTCCAAAGGTTTAGATAAGCTGCCACGATTCACAAACAACGCTTGAATATATTGTAAACTATTTTTATTAATTAAGTTTATTTTTCAAAAGCAATTTTTAACTATAGTACTCATTAATTAAGTTTAATCTTGCATTATTGTAATCTTTAGTTTTCTTACAGAATATACTTTTGGTTTAACAAAAAAATTAAATTATCAAAATTAAGATAAAAAAGCTTACATAAATTCATTAAACTTGGAATAAAGTTCAATTTTTTTAAAATGTTTATATAACGTAAACTTTAAAACATTGAAGACAAACGATAATTTTTCACAAATTCAGACATGTAAAAAAATGTATTTTTCATTATTATGATCTAATATAAAATTTGGTTACTTTTCTTACTATTGCGTTTAGTTCTAATAAAACTATTAACTTTGTTTTATTTTTACTAATAACGAAAGAAGTTGCATCATATTTATATTTTTAAAACTCTATCATTTCTTTTTATCATAATAATCTACAAAGTAATTTGCTTTTATTGATTTAAATAACAATCAAGCTAAGTTTGCGAATGTATTTTTTCAATGGTTCTTCATATCTAAATATGAATGTTTATCTTGTCTTACATTACACTATATACAAACTAAATAACAAATTTCTAATGCAATTAGATATTTACTTGTTGTAAAAATAGTCTAATTATGTTGTTTCGATTATCATAAAAATACTCGTTTATTAAAGTAAATAAAAACATAAGCTTCTGCAATTTATTTATGACATCTTTAAATCATTAAGATATTTATAAAATGCAACCCGTAGTTTAGAAAATCACTTTATCTTTCATCTTTTTGTAGATAAGTTATAATTATAATCAAATGTTAACAATTAAAAATTATAAGTACCAAACCATCAAATTTTATAAATCGTCGTGGCAAAGTACATTCCTTAGATTATTGTTCTATCGCATAAGTAAATATCATTTGAAGGAAGTTTATACAAGCTTGCGTCTTAGGGATTATTTTTATAGTACTAAACGTTGCACAGTGTTTGTTACGCTAGTGTTTGTTACAGCTTGTTTTTAGAACAATAATGTCCTCCTAAGGAATGATTTAATCACATTAACATCGCAGGCTAATGAGTGCACAGAATGTAATCAATGAGTTGAAATACAAATTGAAACAAACATTTCCTCTTTTTTTATCTCTTTCAATTATTTTTAACAAACTTAGAATTTATAAAACTGTTTTGTTGGTGATTAAGCAAAAATTATCTGAAAAGAAAAAAGTTTTTCCACAAAATATGAATAAAAATCTACAATTTTTGAAAATATTTGAAATTTTAAAATTGGAATCAAAGATATCAAAAATTGTCGAATTGCTCATATATCTTATCTAATGAATACCAATCTTTTATTATCAGCGTTTACCTAAGCATATCTGTACTATTTACTTTAATAAAATTGTCTTTTCAGGGGAGCTTTATCAAATTGTGAAAGTCGGCTGATAACAACGGTCAGGGTTAGGATAAGATTACCAGTCACAATCAACTTCAAAAAAGTTCTTCCAAGAAACAATCAGATAGACAAAGAAATGAGAGAACTGCAATAACTACAAAGTACTGGAATTTACACAAAAAATACTGAAACAAACTCTTAATTACCGTTCCAAAAGTCTTAGATGTGAGTAGAAAGGAAATTACATCCTGTGATGTTCCAATTGGGTCATGTAAGAAGCAGCTGCAACGGAAAAAATAAGGTGATGGGATTACGGTCAAAACCAAAATTGAGTATATTTTCTACTTTTATGAAGTTTTTTTTAAATCATCATTGACACAAATGTATATATTGTTTGTAGCTTAAAATGATTTTATATACAAACTAGAATCATAAACATGATGAAACTCAATTTAAATAGAACGCTAAATAAACCAAAAATCAACTTTTTCTTTAAAACCTAGAAATAATATTTTTATTAAACTACCTTCAAAGGTTATTTTTAATATAAAAATAAAATTTAAAAAATGAAAGAAAAACTTTTATAAAAAAATGATTAGACTAGAACAAAAAATCAATAGTTTATAAGAAAGTTTATTATTGTTTAATTTCCTGAATCTGTATTGAAGCTTATCAATTTTATAGTAATTAGAATGTTTGATAGAAAATCAATGTTTTTAATTAAAAAAATTGGTGAAGGGGTTTTAACTGAAATTATTTGAATCTTTACTTTATGAAAACAAAATTGGAAGCACTATCTAAAAGTAAAACTACGTTCAACTTTTCCATACAATTTCTTGCTCTATTTCATTAGCTGAAAGTTATAATATTTTTCATGTAAACACCTTATAGCAAGGTAAATGAAAGGTTAATTTATTGATATATTTACTGAAATAGCAGACTTACCTTACAAACCATAAACATTAAATGTTTGCAGAAAAACAATATTTTAAAGACTATTTCTTTTACTACAGATTTATGTTGAGGGTTTGTTTCTAGAGAAACAATTAATTTAAATAATTTTTGCAAAGAATTTAAATTAAAACAGGTAGGCTCTGGTATGAGTCAAGTAAAGATAAATAGGTTGACCTATAATTCAAATCATTAACTGATGATAATTAAAGTTTTTGAAGAATAAACCAATATTTCCTAATTAACTCACAAGAATATTTACTTTTAAATTAAATTATCAATTGAACAGATAATTCAGCGTTAATGAATAAATGGCTCTTGAAAGAACCTTGCATTTTCTGACAATTTAAGCTTTCTTTGTGGCTGGTCCAGTCTTTTTCGGCAACAAAACTGCTTGGATATTGGGTAAAACACCTCCTTGAGAAAGTGTTACACCAGCAAGTAATCTGTTCAATTCTTCATCATTTTGAATCGCTAATTGCAAATGACGAGGAATGATTCGAGTTTTCTTGTTGTCCCGAGCAGCATTTCCAGCCAATTCAAGAACTTCAGCACTCAAATATTCAAGAACAGCTGCAAGATAAACTGGTGCACCAGCACCTACACATTGAGAGTAATTGCCATTTCTCAACAATCGATGAACACGACTAACTGGAAATTAAAGACCAGCCCGTGATGATATGCTTTTTAATTTTGATTTGGAACTTTTATTTGTCTCTGGCATTTTAAATTTTTCTTTAAAATACTTTTAATTAAAGTCAAATTTTTAACGTAGCGACAAACGTAGTCATAAACTATAATTCATGAGATAAGGGTAACTGAAGTTACTTCTAAGAAACTTATATAGTGATACGCTACTGATGTGTCTACCAATGGGCAGATGCGCCATTTCAAAAAGTTAAAAGCAAATAGTAAATTGAATTTGACTTGATGACGCTCAATAATTTAACTGAAAATTTTTTAGTTTTATAAAAAATAGTGGTTCTTAAAAGAACCAGTTTATGAAAAATAACTAATTATTCATTTTTTTCGGCTGGTTCAGTCTTATTAAGTAATTTCGGTGTGGTGTTTGCACCTCCCTGTGCAATAGTTGCACCTCCCAGCAATTCAAACAAGTCTTCATCATTTCGAACTGCTATTTGCAAAAGACGAGGATTTATCCTAGTTCTCTTGCAGTCATGAGCAACTTTACCAGCTATTTGGAGAACTTCAGCACTCAAATACTCAAGAACAGCTGCAGGGTAAACAGGTGCTGTCTGACCTAAGCGCCGGCTATAGTTTCCATCTTTCAGCAGTTTATGAACACGGCTCACTGGAAAATGAAGACAGGCACGCAAACAACGGCTCTTTCGCTTCAATTTCACTTTACCAACTTTTCCTGGTTCCGACATATTGAGATTTAGGTATAGTATATACTGATCGGCGTACTAGAAATAATGTTTTATTATAAGAATTTTGTAGACGTTTGCGAAACGCCTAATTAAATGAAGTTGTACAATGCTTGCAAGTTTTTTTGCGACCTCAACCACAGTCGAAAGTGAAAAGTATTTTTACTGAAGTTTTTCATCTTTAATTAGAGTTTGAACATTTTTGGGCCGTGATAAAACAGCTAAAAGCTTTCATCATGATATAAATCGAGCTGTAATTGTTGATGATTTGTGTACAAATTTTTGTAAGCACAGTAAATTTGTTATAGTCCTTTTTAAAATTTAGCCCTTTATAGATACATATATATAAAATAAATTATACAAATCTATATATAAATTAAAATTTTGTTTTCTCATATTTTTGCAATTGTTTACAATTTTTGTTACATTCAACTTGGTACATTACTATAAAGTAGAATTTATGATACAAACAAATAATTTAGCTCCTCATCATTTATATACTCTATTGGTTATACATTTCATTAAATTAATCATCTAAAATAAATATTAAACTTTGATGAGTTTACTGTAAATAGTAAAAAGCAATTATTTGGCCTAAGGTGCAGCATTATAATTGAAAAGTTTAAACTTCAGTCATCATTTAACTTTTGCAGATATAAATTGCAAAACCTTTTTCAAGTTTATAACAAAATAACGAAAATCACTGAATAGACTTCATTGTCGGTAATATGTTGTCACCAAAATATAAAATAGTTTTTGTATATAGCTTGTGAAGTATATGTTGAAATATTTAATTGATTATGAAGTTACTTCGAACGCTATTGTTTGTGGTGGTTCTAAAAAGAACCAGTTAGATTATAAACTATTTACGCTCGTTCACCACGAATTCTGCGAGCTAATTGGATATCTTTGGGCAAAATTGTTACACGCTTAGCGTGAATTGCACACAAGTTGCTATCTTCAAATAGACTAACCAAGTAAGCTTCACTTGCTTCCTGTAGAGCCATCACCGCACCACTTTGGAATCTCAAATCAGTTTTGAAATCTTGAGCAATTTCACGAACAAGCCTTTGGAATGGTAATTTTCTGATCAACAATTCAGTTGACTTCTGATAACGACGGATCTCACGAAGGGCAACAGTTCCTGGTCGATAACGATGAGGTTTCTTCACACCACCATTTTCTGGAGCACTCTTACGAGCTGCTTTAGTAGCAAGCTGCTTGCGAGGAGCTTTTCCACCAGCTGATTTACGAGCAGTTTGCTTTGTACGTGCCATTGTAGGGTTATTATGATCAAGAGAATTCGAGCGCCAACAGTTTAGTATATATACAAAATTACAAACCTTCACGAAACAGTGCAACTTTATTTACTTAGTCATTTCTAGACTATCTTTTTAAACTGCATTATTGTTTAACTTTTTTATCAAGTAATATAACCATTTCTTCGGTTCGGATCTAATGACAGCTCATATTTAATTGTTGTAAATAGCCAAACAGGAAGTTACTGCTCAAATTTCATTCATCACTTACTTTATTTACTTACATTTTTTCATTTTTTGGATAAAAGTTCTTTTTAACTAATTTCTGATGATTTTCATTCTCAATCAAATGAATTCTTTACATGCCTAATAAAAGAGTGATTAATAACAAAACATAGAAATAAACAAGGAACAAAGTTACAAAATAAAAATATACAAAGATGCAATAATATACTTTTGCTGCAAGTTGTGTACTTTGCTCATAAACGCTTTCCTAGCCAACAAAGTTTTAATTATCAAACAAAAACGATAGGTAGATTCTAAAGGTAATTAAAAATTTGAACAAACGTGTTTTTGATTTTTTTAAAGCTGTACAACTTTTATTGTATTTTATTTCGATTTTTGTTTAATAAATGTCTTATATATATATATTTTATATATTATATTACATATAATTTGGAATAATTTTTTTTTCTGTAAGAACAAATCAATCTCTCTGAGAAGTTTTGTATACAATAAAAATTTGGAGTTTAAGTTTGGAACTTTTTCCTGGGTAGTATTTATGATAAATGCTTAAGTGAGTCGTTGCGTCTGTAAACGTCGCCATGACTTCGTTGCGTCTGAAAATTAGTATAAATATTCGACTCAGTAAATCAAAACTACTATTTGAAGTTTTATAAGCTAATATCGTGTCAGGAAGAGGTAAAGGAGGAAAAGGATTGGGAAAAGGAGGCGCTAAGCGTCATCGTAAAGTCCTTCGTGATAATATCCAAGGTATCACCAAGCCAGCAATTAGACGTTTAGCTCGTCGAGGTGGTGTCAAACGTATTTCTGGTTTAATATATGAAGAAACTAGAGGAGTATTGAAAGTATTTCTTGAAAATGTAATTCGTGATGCTGTTACTTACACAGAACATGCTAAACGAAAGACAGTCACAGCACTTGATGTAATTTATGCATTGAAAAGACAAGGTCGTACATTGTACGGGTTCGGTGGCTAAGTATCTAAACCACAGGTCCTTTTTAGGACCACCAATAGTTTCAACTAATTGTTTTTAAGTGATAGTAATAGTTTTGTCTCACAACAATTATAAATTGTTTTGTTGTCAAGTTTGCTTATTTAAACAGAGTCTTAAAACAGCTTTAAACGTAATTTAAGAACTGCACATTAAGTTTTATTCAAAAGATTAATCAGAATTTGTATATTACTCAGTGAGTGTAATTGTTCATTTTTCTGCCTTCATTTCAGGTCATGATTTAAATGTCGAGCAATATTATGAAAATAAAACTTATTTTATTTCGAATAAATCTCATTATCGAAAATGAATAATAAGTTACGTTAAAGCTTAACATCAATCCAAGCTCTATTTAATGGTGTTCACTGTGCAATCAAAGAAATTATTGCTGATGGGTTCAAATTTTGTATTAGTGGTTCTAAAAAGAACCGGTTTTTACCCGATAAATCTACTGATATCATAACTGACTTAACCCAAAGATGAAATGTGTTATATTACTAGCTCCATTCCTCCAAATATACTACAGATTGCTTCCTTTTTGCTTTTCCTTGCAGTGAACAAGCTTAGACCTTCTTAATGTATTGCATGAATTACAGAAGCTGTTTTAGGGTTTCATTTCAATAATTAAATTATTTATAAATATTGTGAGACATAACTGTTACTATCACTTATAAATAATTTAATTATTGAACGAACCCCTAAAATATAATTCTATAATTCATGCAATACATATTTAATTTTTATTCAAAATATTCATTAAAATTAAATATGTCACTGAGTAAAAATTTTTCTGTATTTAACGCCGGTCATGATCTAGAAATGGAAACATTCTATAATCAAATGAGAACTTAAATTACATAACCTTTATAGTTTAAATTTTATTTCAAACTCTGATTGCACATTGAAGAAAAAATTACAAAGATAGTCAGTTTAATAGTATAAGCTCAAATTTTGAATAAGTGGTTCTAAAAAGAACCGGTTAAGCAGATAAATCTACCTGGAGCTAGTATATTTGGTAACAGCTTTAGTTCCTTCTGAAACTGCATGCTTGGCTAATTCTCCTGGCAACAAAAGTCTCACTGCTGTTTGAATCTCACGACTACTGATAGTTGAACGTTTGTTGTAGTTGGCCAAGCGTGAAGCTTCAGCGGCAATATGTTCAAAGATATCATTGACAAATGAATTCATGATACTCATAGCTTTACTAGAAATTCCAGTATCAGGATGAACCTGCTTCAAAACTTTGTAAAAATAAATGCTGAAACTTTCCTGTAGGGGAGCTTCGCGCTTCTTGGGCTTATCAGTTGGTGCAACTGACTAAACTGCTTTCTTGCTTCTTTATGACGCAACCGTGATGTGCAAGAAAAATCCCGACATAAGACATACATTCTCAAAATAGTGGTCCTAAAAAGGACCTATTATGGAGCTTAATAATTGATTCCTTTAAAAATTACTCGGTTTTTCATCAATGCATGAGCTACATCGCGTATTGTAATAAACTCCCGATCGGCATTTAAGCCATTCATACAAGAATCCCAAAGAACAGATTGAAGAAATGTTTTTAATCTTTCTCTGCTATCTACATAACTCAAACCAAAAAGACGTTTAACCCCGCCTCGACGAGCCAAACGCCTTGTATCTTTCAAACTGACACCTTTTACAGATTTAAGATACCATATTTTGCGACGCCACGTACGTCTTTTCCGTAAACCGTTTTGTCCTTTACCTCGTGCTGACATGTAGGCTTTTTGTATGACAAATACTTTACTGCGTAAGGGAAGCAATTTAATTTATAATATATTACAGACCTCGGCGATCTGTAAAAAAGGATACAAGAAAACATCCACTTTCTGAAGCACAAAACTCTCAATGAGATTCAGTAATTATGCTAACAAGTCAAAGACCAATTATTATTTGGAGAACGTCTGTTAGGTTGCCGCACTAAAATTTAACATTTTTCAACAAATTTTGATGCAAATAGTAAAATGGCGGAGACTTTACAAAATATTAAATCAAAATCAAAAATCAGATCATCACGTGCTGGTCTTCAATTTCCAGTTGGTCGTACTCATCAGTTATTGAAAAGTAGGAAGTACTCTTAATGGGTAGGTGCTGGTGGACTAGTTTATCCTGCAATTGAGTTTTCTTGAAATGGCTGGAAATACTGTTTGTGATATAAAGAAAACTCCAATCATCCTCGTCACCTATAATTAGCGATTCGAACGAATGAAGAATTGAAAAGACTATTTGGGGGCTTAGCATTGGCTACTTCACCAAACGTCCAATCAATTTGATTGCCAAAAAAGACTAGACCAGTCAGAAAGAAAGCTTAGATTTTCGGTGGTATACCATTGGTATACACATAAGTAGTGTATCACTATAGAAGTTTCTAAGAAGTAACTTCACTTACCCTTATCTCATGAATTATAATTTATGACTACCTCTGTAAAGTCGCTACGTTAAAATTTTAACTTTATTTAAATTTATCTTAAGGATAAATCTAAAATGCCAGAGACAAAAAAATGTTTCAAATCAAGATTAAAGAAGCATATCATCACGGGCTGGTCTTTAATTTCCAGTTTGTCGTGTTTATCGATTGTTGAGAAATGGCATTTACACTCAACGTGTAGGTGCTGGTGCACCAGTTTATCTTGCAGCTGTTTTTGAATATTTGAGTCCTGAAGTTCTTGAATTGGCTGGAATTGCTGCTTGGGACAACAAGAAAACTCGAATCTTTCCTTGTCATTTACAATTAGCGATTCAAAAAGATACTATGTGGTGGTTCTAAAAAGAACCTGTTAAAATAGAAACTACTTTAGCTCGTTCACCACGAATTCTGCGAGTAAATTGGATATCTTTGGGAATAATTGTTATACGCTTAGCGTGAATTGCACACAAGTTGGTATCTTCAAATAAACTAACCAAGTAAGCTTCACTTGCTTCCTGTAGAGCCATCACAGCACTACTTTGGAATCTCAAATCAGAATTTAATCTTGAGCAATTTCACGAACAAGCATTTGGAATGGCAACTTTCTGATCAACAATTCAGTTGACTTCTGATAACGACGGATCTCAAGAAGGATTGAGTTTCATCATGTTTATGATTCTAGATTGTATATAAAATCATTTTAAGCAACAAAAATATATACAATTGTGTCAAAGATGATTTAAAAAACTTCATGAAAGTAGAAAAAATACTCAATTTTGGTCTTGACCGTCATCGCAGCTCTTTATTTCGTTTCCTTTGCAGCTGCTTCTTACATGACCCAATTGGAATATCACAGGATGTAATGTCTTTCTACTCACATCTAAGACTTTTGGAACTGCTGATAATATTTTATTTGCCAAACTACATTTCTTAAAATAGATAAAGGGCATGCTGTTGCCTGCTGTTGCTAGACCACAACTGATGCACCAAAATATAAAAACATTTATGTTAAGAAACTATCAAGCGTTGATGAAGATTTAGAAATACAGAAATGAAAAATTTATCTTTAATTAATAGGTAACAGATATCTCTATCTTATAAAAGACGTTTGAACATTTTTCGTACTGTTGCAACTGCTATTTAATTTAGTCAAACTTCACTGATTTTATATAATCTAACCTTTTTAAATCAAGTGTAAACCAAGTAAAAACAAAAAAAAGCTGGTCTACATCTAAAATCATCTAATTAATGTTATAAAGACTTTCAAATTTTAAACCACACATGCCTTACGAACTTATGATGACTATTAGGCAGAAGTTTGGATTTTTTCATAAGTGGTTCTAAAAAGAACCTTTTAATTGGTTAACAATTTAAGCTTTCTTTGTGGCTGGCCCAGTCTTTTTCGGCAACAAAACCGATTGGATATTGGGTAGAGCTCCTCCTTGAGAAAGTGTTATACCTGCAAGTAATCTGTTCAATTCTTCGTCACTTCGAATTGCCAATTGTAGGTGACGAGGAATGATTCGAGTTTTCTTGTTGTCCCGAGCAGCATTTCCAGCCAATTCAAGAATTTCAGCACTCAAATATTCGAGAACTGCAGCAAAATAAACTGGTGCACCAGCACTTACACGTGGAGAGTAATTGCCATTTCTCAACAATCGATGAACACGACCGACTGGGAATTGAAGACCAGCCCGTGAAGATCGGCTCTTTGGTTTAGATTTTGATTTTACTCTTTTACCAAGTCCTGACATGTTTTATTACTATAAGTCTATAAGAAATTTTAACAAATTTTAGTAACTTTAATTTTACAGACGTAGTCGAAGAAGAAACAGTCTGTTGGTTATTAGCATAACCTAAACATATATAACCCCAAGTATGCGTCTTTTTTACTATTTCAGACAATTCATATACCATGGTTGATTCAAAAGGAAGTGAAAAGCCTGTTAAGTCAGTTGCTTCAATTGATGAGCTTAAGAAGCGCAAGGCTGGCCGAAAGGAGAGTTTCAGCACTTATCTTTACAAAGTAATGAAGCATATTCATCCTGACATTGGAATTTCTAGTAAAGCTATGACTATGATAAATTCATTATTACTATGATATATTTGAGCGTATTGCAGCTGAAGCTTCACGCTTGGCCAACTACAACAAACGTTCAACTATCAGTAGTCGTGAGATTTAAACAGCAGTGAGACTTTTGTTGTCGGGAAAATTAGCCAAGCATGCAGTTTCAGAATGAACTAAAGCTGTTACCAATTATACAAGCTTCAAGTAGATTTAACTGCATAAAACCGGTTCTTTTTAGAACCACTAATTCAAAATTTAAACTTTTATGAGATTGCAAAGTGAGATTGCGTTTATACAGAGCTTTGATTGGTATTAAGCCTTAACGGAACTTATTATTCAATTTTAAAGGATGAAATTATGAGCAGAATACACAGCTTGCAGGCAAGTTATTATTAATTGTTGTAATTAGCCGAACAAGAATTTACAGTTCAAATTTCATTCATCACTTATTTTATTTACATACAATTGTTCATTTTTTTATTAAAAGATCTTTTTAAATAATTTCTGATGACTTTCATTTTCAATCAAATGGATTCTTTACATGCCTAATAAAAGAGTTATTAATAACAAAACAAAGAATAAAGACGGAACAAAGTTATAAAATATAAATAAAGAATGACACAATAATAAACTTTTCCGGCAAGTTTGTGTATTCTGCTCAGAAAAAAGTTTTTTTAGCCAGCTAAGTTTAAAATATAAACCAAAAACAGTAGGTCAATTCTAAAGATAATTGTAAATTTGAACAAATAAACCATTTTAATAAAATTTAGTTTTTGTTGGAATTGATTTCTTCAATAAAAAGTCTATAGTAATATTTTTTTTTGTTTGAATTAATGAAGAATTAGACGGTAAAAGATTTAAAACAATGTAAATAACGTGTTCACCAAATTTTTTGTAAGCATTATTTTAATACTTACTTGAAAAATATCATCAAAATGAAAATAGATGATGAATTATTTTTTTTTCTTTATTATATGTAAACCTACTTTCATTATGATATATGTAATAATAAACGAATATGACTAGATTATTCTTTTAAAATGACTCAGTTTAGTTTGCATAATTTATCGTTTTTTTTTTATTATCTTTAAAAACAAATCTAACCTCTTTCTAAAATATTTTATACACTAAAAAGATCAAGTTAAAGTTTGTGGCTGTTGCGGGCGTAATTAGTACTTTATTAAGTAGTTGTGTAAAATACTTAAGTGGGTCGTTGCGTCTGTAAACGTCGTGATGTCGTCGTTGCGTCTGAAAATTGGTTTAAATTGTCGACTTCCAGACACCATACTACAGTTACAAAATTTTATCAACAAATATCATGTCAGGAAGAGGTAAAGGAGGAAAAGGATTAGGAAAGGGAGGCGCTAAGCGTCATCGTAAAGTCCTTCGTGATAATATCCAAGGTATCACCAAGCCAGCAATTAGACGTTTAGCTCGTCGAGGTGGTGTCAAACGTATTTCTGGTTTAATATATGAAGAAACTAGAGGAGTATTGAAAGTATTTCTTGAAAATGTAATTCGTGATGCTGTTACTTACACAGAACATGCTAAACGAAAGACAGTCACAGCACTTGATATAGTTTATGCATTGAAAAGACAAGGTCGTACATTGTACGGGTTCGGTGGTTAAGTAACCAAACCAAAGGTCCTTTTTAGGACCACCAATAATTTCAACTAATTGTTTTTAATAGATAGTAACAGTTATGTCTTACAACATTTATAAATAGTATGCTTATTTAGAAAGAGTCTTAAAACAGCTTTAAACGTAATTTAAGAACTGCACATTAAGTTTTATTCAAAAGATTTTTCAGAATTTGTATATCACCCAGTGAGCGTAATTATTCATTTTTCTGCCTTCATTTCAGGTCATGATTTAAATGTCGAACAATATTACGAGAATAAAACTTAAACGTTATTGAATCAATTTCATTATCAAAAATGAATAATAAGTTGCGTTAAAGTTTAACATCAATCCAAGCTCTGTGTAATGATGCTCATTGTGCAATTAAAGAAATTATTGCTGATGGGTTCAAATTTTGAATTAGTGGTTCTAAAAAGAACCGGTTTTTACCCGATAAATCTACTGATATCATAACTGATTTAACCCAAAGATGAACTTTGTTATATTACTAGCTCCATTCCTCCAAATGTACTACAGATTGCTTCCTTTTTGCTTTTCCTTGCAGTGAACAAGCTTAGACCTTCTTAATGTATTGCATGAATTACAGAAGCTAAAAATTGTGAGACATAACTGTTACTATCACTTATAAATCATTTAATTATTGAACGAACCCCTAAAATATAATTCTATAATTAATGCAATACATATTTAATTTTTATTCAAAATATTCATCAAAATTAAATATGTCACTGAGTAAAAATTTTTCTGTATTTAACGCCGGTCATGATCTAAAAATGGAAACATTCTATAATCAAATGAGAACTTAAATTACATAACATTTATAGTTTAAATTTAGTTCAAACTCTGATTGCACATTGAAGAAAAAATTACAAAGATAGTCAGTTTAATAGTATAAGCTCAAATTTTGAATAAGTGGTTCTAAAAAGAACCGGTTAAGCAGACAAATCTACTTGGAGCTAGTATATTTGGTAACAGCTTTAGTTCCCTCCGAAACTGCATGCTTGGCTAATTCTCCTGGCAACAAAAGTCTTACTGCTGTTTGAATCTCACGACTACTGATAGTTGAACGTTTGTTGTAGTTGGCCAATCGTGATGCTTCAGCCGCAATACGTTCAAAGATATCATTGACAAATGAATTCATGATACTCATAGCTTTACTAGAAATTCCAGTATCTGGATGAACCTGCTTCAAAACTATGTAAAAATAAATGCTGAAACTTTCTTGTTGGGGAGCTTCGCGCTTCTTGGGCTTATCAGTTGGTGCAACTGACTAAACTGCTTTCTTGCTTCTTTATGACGCAACCGTGATGTGCAAGAAAAATCCCGACATAAGACATACATTCTCAAAATAGTGGTCCTAAAAAGGACCTATTATGGAGCTTAATAATTGATTCCTTTAAAAATTACTCGGTTTTTCATCAATGCATGAGCTACATCGCGTATTGTAATAAACTCCCGATCGGCATTTAAGCCATTCATACAAGAATCCCAAAGAACAGATTGAAGAAATGTTTTTAATCTTTCTCTGCTATCTACATAACTCAAACCAAAAAGACGTTTAACCCCGCCTCGACGAGCCAAACGCCTTGTATCTTTCAAACTGACACCTTTTACAGATTTAAGATACCATATTTTGCGACGCCACGTACGTCTTTTCCGTAAACCGTTTTGTCCTTTACCTCGTGCTGACATGTAGGCTTTTTGTTTGACAAATACTTTACTGCGTAAGGGAAGCAATTTAATTTATAATATATTACAGACCTCGGCGATCTGTAAAAAAGGATACAAGAAAACATCCACTTTCTGAAGCACAAAACTCTCAATGAGATTCAGTAATTATGCTAACAAGTCAAAGACCAATTATTATTTGGAGAACGTCTGTTAGGTTGCCGCACTAAAATTTAACATTTTTCAA
The DNA here is from genome assembly GCA_034620365.1 of Pegea sp. RAD2-039. Classification (NCBI taxonomy): domain Eukaryota; kingdom Metazoa; phylum Chordata; class Thaliacea; order Salpida; family Salpidae; genus Pegea; species Pegea sp. RAD2-039. The sequence goes on along the minus strand of JAQGEQ010000242.1, from coordinate 29,937 downwards.
CAAATTTTAATGCAAATAATAAAATGGCGGAGACTTTACAAAATATTAAATCAAAATCAAAAATCAGATCATCACGTGCTGGTCTTCAATTTCCAGTTGGTCGTACTCATCAGTTATTGAAAAGTAGGAAGTACTCTTAATGGGTAGGTGCTGGTGGACTAGTTTATCCTGCAACTGAGTTTTCTTGAAATTGCTGGAAATACTGTTTGTGATATAAAGAAAACTCCAATCATCCTCGTCACCTATAATTAGCGATTCGAACGAATGAAGAATTGAAAAGACTATTTGGGGGCTTAGCATTGGCTACTTCACCAAACGTCCAATTAATTTGATTGCCAAAAAAGACTAGACCAGTCAGAAAGAAAGCATAGATTTTCGGTGGTATACCATTGGTATACACATAAGTAGTGTATCACTATAGAAGTTTCTAAGAAGTAACTTCACTTACCCTTATCTCATGAATTATAATTTATGACTACCTCTGTAAAGTCGCTACGTTAAAATTTTAACTTTATTTAAATTTATCTTAAGGAAAAATCTAAAACGCCAGAGACAAAAAAAATGTTTCAAATCAAGATTAAAGAAGCATATCATCACGGGCTGGTCTTTAATTTCCAGTTTGTCGTGTTTATCGATTGTTGAGAAATGGCATTTACACTCAACGTGTAGGTGCTGGTGCACCAGTTTATCTTGCAGCTGTTTTTGAATATTTGAGTCCTGAAGTTCTTGAATTGGCTGGAATTGCTGCTCGGGACAACAAGAAAACTCGAATCATTCCTTGTCATTTACAATTAGCGATTCAAAAAGATACTATGTGGTGGTTCTAAAAAGAACCTGTTAAAAAAGAAACTACTTAAGCTCGTTCACCACGAATTCTGCGAGTAAATTGGATATCTTTGGGAATAATTGTTATACGCTTAGCATGAATTGCACACAAGTTGGTATCTTCAAATAAACTAACCAAGTAAGCTTCACTTGCTTCCTGTAGAGCCATCACAGCACTACTTTGGAATCTCAAATCAGAATTTAATCTTGAACAATTTCACGAACAAGCATTTGGAATGGCAACTTTCTGATCAACAATTCAGTTGACTTCTGATAACGACGGATCTCAAGAAGGATTGAGTTTCATCATGTTTATGATTCTAGATTGTATATAAAATCATTTTAAGCTACAAAAATATATAAAATTGTGTCAAAGATGATTTAAAAAACTTCATGAAAGTAGAAAAAATACTCAATTTTGGTCTTGACCGTCATCGCAGCTCTTTATTTCGTTTCCTTTGCAGCTGCTTCTTACATGACCCAATTGGAACATCACAGGATGTAATGTCTTTCTACTCACATCTAAGACTTTTGGAACTGCTGATAATATTTTATTTGCCAAACTACATTTCTTAAAATAGATAAAGGGCATGCTGTTGCCTGCTGTTGCTAGACCACAACTGATGCACCAAAATATAAAAACATTTATGTTAAGAAACTATCAAGCGTTGATGAAGATTTAGAAATACAGAAATGAAAAATTTATCTTTAATTAATAGGTAACAGTTATCTCTATCTTATAAAAGACGTTTGAACATTTTTCGTACTGTTGCAACTGCTACTCAATTTAGTCAAACTTCACTGATTTTATATAATCTAACCTTTTTAAATCAAGTGTAAACCAAGTAAAAACAAAAAAAAGCTGGTCTACATCTAAAATCATCTAATTAATGTTATAAAGACTTTCAAATTTTAAACCACACATGCCTTACGAACTTATGATGACTATTAGGCAGAAGTTTGGATTTTTTCATAAGTGGTTCTAAAAAGAACCTTTTAATTGGTTAACAATTTAAGCTTTCTTTGTGGCTGGCCCAGTCTTTTTCGGCAACAAAACCGATTGGATATTGGGTAGAGCTCCTCCTTGAGAAAGTGTTATACCTGCAAGTAATCTGTTCAATTCTTCGTCACTTCGAATTGCCAATTGTAGGTGACGAGGAATGATTCGAGTTTTCTTGTTGTCCCGAGCAGCATTTCCAGCCAATTCAAGAATTTCAGCACTCAAATATTCGAGAACTGCAGCAAAATAAACTGGTGCACCAGCACTTACACGTGGAGAGTAATTGCCATTTCTCAACAATCGATGAACACGACCGACTGGGAATTGAAGACCAGCCCGTGAAGATCGGCTCTTTGGTTTAGATTTTGATTTTACTCTTTTACCAAGTCCTGACATGTTTTATTACTATAAGTCTATAAGAAATTTTAACAAATTTTAGTAACTTTAATTTTACAGACGTAGTCGAAGAAGAAACAGTCTGTTGGTTATTAGCATAACCTAAACATATATAACCCCAAGTATGCGTCTTTTTTACTATTTCAGACAATTCATATACCATGGTTGATTCAAAAGGAAGTGAAAAGCCTGTTAAGTCAGTTGCTTCAATTGATGAGCTTAAGAAGCGCAAGGCTGGCCGAAAGGAGAGTTTCAGCACTTATCTTTACAAAGTAATGAAGCATATTCATCCTGACATTGGAATTTCTAGTAAAGCTATGACTATGATAAATTCATTATTACTATGATATATTTGAGCGTATTGCAGCTGAAGCTTCACGCTTGGCCAACTACAACAAACGTTCAACTATCAGTAGTCGTGAGATTTAAACAGCAGTGAGACTTTTGTTGTCGGGAAAATTAGCCAAGCATGCAGTTTCAGAATGAACTAAAGCTGTTACCAAATATACTAGCTTCAAGTAGATTTATCTGCATAAAACCGGTTCTTTTTAGAACCACTAATTCAAAATTTAAACTTTTATGAGATTGCAAAGTGAGATTGCGTTTATACAGAGCTTTGATTGGTATTAAGCCTTAACGGAACTTATTAGTCAATTTTAAAGGATGAAATTATGAGCAGAATACACAGCTTGCAGGCAAGTTATTATTAATTGTTGTAGTTAGCCGAACAAGAATTTACAGTTCAAATTTCATTCATCCCTTATTATATTTACATACAATTGTTCATTTTTTGATTAAGAGATCTTTTTAAATAATTTCTGATGACTTTCATTTTCAATTAAATGGATTATTTACATGCCTAATAAAAGAGTTATTAATAACAAAACAAAGAATAAAGACGGAACAAAGTTCTAAAATAAAAATAAAGAATGACACAATAATAAACTTTGGCGGCAAGTTGTGTATTGTGCTCAGAAAAAAGTTTTTTTAGCCAGCTAAGTTTAAAATATAAACCAAAAACAGTAGGTCAATTCTAAAGATAATTGTAAATTTGAACAAATACGCCATTTTAATAAAATTCAGTTTTTGTTGGAATTGATTTCTTCAATAAAAAGTCTATAGTAATCTTTTTATTGTTTGAATTAATGAAGAATTAGATGGTAAAAGATTTAAAACAATATAAATAACGTTTTCACCAAATTTTTTGTAAGCATTATTTTAATACTTACTTGAAAAATATCATCAAAATGAAAATAGATGATGAATTATTTTTTTTTCTTTATTATATGTAAACCTACTTTCATTATGATATATGTATTAATAAACGAATATGACTAGATTATTCTTTTAAAATGACTCAGTTTAGTTTGCATAATTTATCGTTTTTTTTTTGATTATCTTTAAAAACAAATCTAACCTCTTTCTAAAATATTTTATACACTAAAAAGATCAAGTTAAAGTTTGTGGCTGTTGCGGGCGTAATTAGTACTTTATTAAGTAGTTGTGTAAAATACTTAAGTGGGTCGTTGCGTCTGTAAACGTCGTGATGTCGTCGTTGCGTCTGAAAATTGGTTTATATTGTCGACTTCCAGACACCATACTACAGTTACAAAATTTTATCAACAAATATCATGTCAGGAAGAGGTAAAGGAGGAAAAGGATTAGGAAAGGGAGGCGCTAAGCGTCATCGTAAAGTCCTTCGTGATAATATCCAAGGTATCACCAAGCCAGCAATTAGACGTTTAGCTCGTCGAGGTGGTGTCAAACGTATTTCTGGTTTAATATATGAAGAAACTAGAGGAGTATTGAAAGTATTTCTTGAAAATGTAATTCGTGATGCTGTTACTTACACAGAACATGCTAAACGAAAGACAGTCACAGCACTTGATATAGTTTATGCATTGAAAAGACAAGGTCGTACATTGTACGGGTTCGGTGGTTAAGTAACCAAACCGAAGGTCCTTTTTAGGACCACCAATAATTTCAACTAATTGTTTTTAATAGATAGTAACAGTTATGTCTTACAACATTTATAAATAGTATGCTTATTTAGAAAGAGTCTTAAAACAGCTTTAAACGTAATTTAAGAACTGCACATTAAGTTTTATTCAAAAGATTTTTCAGAATTTGTATATCACTCAGTGAATGTAATTATTCATTTTTCTGCCTTCATTTCAGGTCAGGATTTAAATGTCGAACAATATTACGAGAATAAAACGTAAACGTTAGTTGAATCAATTTCATTATCAAAAATGAATAATAAGTTGCGTTAAAGTTTAACATCAATCCAAGCTCTGTGTAATGATGCTCATTGTGCAATTAAAGAAATTATTGCTGATGGGTTCAAATTTTGAATTAGTGGTTCAAAAAAGAAACGGTTTTTACCCGATAAATCTACTGATATCATAACTGATTTAACCCAAAGATGAAATGTGTTATATTACTAGCTCCATTCCTCCAAATATACTACAGGTTGCTTCCTTTTTGCTTTTCCTTGCAGTGAACAAGCTTAGACCTTCTTTATGTATTGCATGAATTACAGAAGCTAAATATTGTTAGACATAACTGTTACTATCACTTATAAATCATTTAATTATTGAAACGAACCTCTAAAATATAATTCGATAATTCATGCAATACATATTTAATTTTTATTCAAAATACTCATCAAAATTAAATATGTCACTGAGTAAAAATTTTTCTGTATTTAACGCTGGTCATGATCTAAAAATGGAAACATTCTATAAATAAATGAGAACTTAAATTACATAACCTTTATAGTTTAAATTTAGTTCAAACTCTGATTGCATATTGAAGAAAAAATTACAAAGATAAACAGTTTAATAGTATAAGCTCAAGTTTTGAATAAGTGGTTCTAAAAAGAACCTGGTTTCAAGTAAATAAATCTACTTGGAGCTAGTATATTTGGTAACAGCTTTAGTTCCTTCCGAAACTGCATGCTTGGCTAATTCTCCTGGCAACAAAAGTCTTACTGCTGTTTGAATCTCACGACTACTGATAGTTGAACGTTTGTTATAGTTGGCCAAGCGTGATGCTTCAGCCGCAATACGTTCAAAGATATCATTGACAAATGAATTCATGATACTCATAGCTTTACTAGAAATTCCAGTATCTGGATGAACCTGCTTCAAAACTTTGTAAACATAAATGCTGAAACTTTCTTTTCGGCGAGCCTTGCGCTTCTTAGGCTTATCAGTTGGTGGAACTGACTTTACTGCTTTCTTACTTCCTTTTGATGCGACCATTGTGAATGAACTGTCTGAAATAGTATAAAAGCCGCACACTTGCGTTTATAAATATTTATGTATGCTAATAAGCCATAGGCTGCATATACTTCGACTACGTCTGTAAAATCAAACTTACTAACACTTTTTGTCAAAATTTTTCTATAGTTTTCTAGTAACTACAAAATGTCAGGACTTGGTAAAGAAGTAAAATCAAAATCTAAACCAAAGAGCCGATCTTCACGGGCTGGCGTTCATTTCCCAGTTGGTCGTGTTCATCGATTGTTGAGAAATGGCAATTACTCTCAACGTGTAGGTGCTGGTGCACCAGTTTATCTTGCTGCAGTTCTCGAATATTTGAGTGCTGAAATTCTTGAATTGGCTGGAAATGCTGCTCGGGACAACAAGAAAACTTGAATCATTCCTCGTCACCTACAATTAGCGATTCGAAATGACGAAGAATTGAACAGATTACTTGCAGGTGTAACACTTTCTTAAGGAGGTGTTCTACCCAATATCCAATCGGGTTTGTTGCCGAAAAACACTGGGCCAGCCACAAAGAAATCTTAAATTGTTAACCAACTAAAAGGTTCTTTTTAGAACCACTTATGAAAACATCGAAACTTCTGCCTAATAGTCATCATAAGTTCGTAAGGCATGTGTGGTTTAACATTTGAAAGTCTTTATAACATTAATTAGATGATTTTAAATGTAGACCAGCTTTTTTTTTGTTTTTACTTGATTTTACACTAAAGTTAAAAAGGTTAGACTATATAGTCAGTTATGCGTGACATAATTTGCACCAGTTGCAACACTATCAAAAATGTGCAAACTACTTTTCAATAATACCAGGCTACTATAAATGGAAGTTTTTAATTTTATTGTTAATGTTTTCAAGTTCTGTGGATTAAACGTTTGAACTATTTCTACTTACAAACAATTATTATTTCAACATTTAATGTCTAGCTCTATTTGCTTTTTCGAAACTTGTTTCTAAAGTTAAATGTAAAATGCTAAAAAAAGTTGCCTAAGTTAAGTTTTTCTTTCAAGTGAGTTAAACCAACTTACCAAACTGTTTCTGTTTAACAAAACTGAGTGTTTAACCTGTATTGAAAATAAATAACAACAAATATTCGTTTTACAACACCAGTAAAGTTTCAAAAGAAAATTTGTATAGTTAGTTATAGTGAAAGAAATGCTTATAATATTAAGAAAATGTTAATTTGTCTTATTCTTTAATATCCTTTGATTTAATCAATTTAGTCGCCTTGTTTTGAAACTACTATTTGAGTAACCTTATAATTTAATCAATCTTTCGTTTGTTTTACTATTTAGCAGTTATATGAAATTTTATCCGATTTTGTTTAAATTATTAAACTGCATAAACTTCATATAATTATTATTGAATTATTCTCAGCTAATAAAATTGTGCAGGTTGCTTAATAATAAGATTGCTTGAATAAAGTTTCAACTGAAGAAAGTAGAAAGTATTCTGTATTTAACTGTTCGAATATTGTTTGAAAATATTTTAAATTTTAGCTTTTAGCCAGTTCTTTCAAATTTGATTTAACTGACAATTAAACACTGGCGAGCTTTTTATGATAAAACAATATTAAAGAAATTGTATTGGCGTTTTATACACAAGCAAAAGATTTTCTTGCGTCATATGAAAATTTGAAAAAATTCTGAAGCTTCAATACAGAATCAAGTTTATTAAACAATAATTGAAATCCCAATAAAGTGGTTATACTATGTCTTTATCAAATCCCATTTATGGTTAGGTTTTATTTTCCTTCTTTTATTACCTTAATATTTTTATGTTATGAGTCAGGTTTGATTGTTGTATAAAAACCTTTACTTATTAAAAAACTATTTCTAAATTTTAAAGAAAGAGCTGGTCTCTCTTTTATTCCATTTGAATATGAGTTCCATATTATTTATGATTTTAATTTCTATATCAAACCCTTTTAAATTAAAAATGTTTTGATATTTTTTTCGAAGACAATTTAAAAAGATTATACAACTAGAAGCTTTTATATTTGAAGTTTTTAACTTGTTGAGAATACTAATATATAATAATCAAAATCAAACAAAAATGATATTTATGAGATTATAATAAACGAGTTAAACTGCAATATTCAAATTTTAATAAATCATTTTTTAGTTTTAGATAGTTCTGTACATAAAAATAGGATAGTGGAGAATTCATGTATGTGTGTTTATTTAAACATCGAAAATGAAAGATGAGAATTCATCAAATATATAACTTGATTTAATTCAAGATTTCTCAAATTTTTTTCCATAAACGTTAAAGCCAGCAGATGAGTTTCTATCAGGTGTTGGCTGGATTTCTGTTATCAACTCTACCGAAGACATTAATACTATTTACTCAAGGATTACTAACATCGTTCGAGAGTCTATTGAGGAATTCATACGATTTTATCGAATCGACAAATAATCACACTTGCTCAAATATTTAACGAATTTACAACATTTAAAAAACCTCCCATACAAGCAAACTAAAGCAGGGCCTTGCATACACTCTTTGTATAGTTTAAAAGAAGTTTATTTATAACTTCTATTTAGGAAGAGAAAGTGCAGTTTTATCTTCACCTAGCAAGAAAACAATTTTTTGGTTTCATAAATTGCAAGCTTAAGGCGAGATCTCATATACCTCCCTTAGTTGATAATAGCGACCTGCCTGTGATGGAACCAGAAAATAAAGCTGGGTAGCTAAATAATCAATTTAATAGCGTTTTTATAACCGATGATGACAATACTACTTCTCTTTCCTACTCCGACATTCTTACAAATGTCTCTGAGATGGTAGATCTTGACATAACGGTCAATATGGTATTTACGGCTATTTTTTCTTTAAAATCATCAATTTTCAACACCCCAGATCAGATCCCAGCTTTGTTTGTAAGAAAAAATACTTCTTCTTTATCACTACCTTTATCGCTTCTCTTAAACATGACTCTGAGGCGAGGAAGAATTCCACAAATTTGGAAGAAATCTATCATTACTCCAATTCATAAAAAGTATCCCAGAAAATGTTTAAAAATGTTGCCAAGATGTGATATAAACAAAAGTTATGAAATTTACTCCTTGAAACTTTTGCAAAGTTATTGTATATAATCTGAACAAAATTCTGCATAAACATCAATTCATTATTAATAAACAGCTTTTTAAGAACCTTTAAATGAAATAAAATTGAAATTTGGAGTTTATCACTTAATAGCATAACGCAAATAAAAATTTAAAAGAAAATTGAGATTATTTTAGCAGTAAGACTTTTAATACTCAGTTATTTGTTTAAAACATAGTAAAAGTAGAGATAATTGAATTAAATAATAGGTCAAAATAACAAAGCTCGATAAAAACTAAAAACATACATAGAAAAAGTTTTATTGAAAGAAATCGTCTCGAGTAAATGATAGTTAGAAATAAAAGATTCAGTTTTGTATCAATGAAATTCACATCTATAAATAAAACAATTGATTTAAGCTACCACACTCGACAAGTTTTGGAATCATCAGGATACATTGTTGAATGTCCTTTTTTGCACTTAAATGATTTACCAAAATGATTAAAGTTCTTTAGTACAGTGGAGACCCTGTAATCATTTTAGTTTAAACAATTGTTTATCAGCTTCAAAAAATAACCTGAAGATCTTAGGACTATGCTCATCTCTCTTTAATCTAACTTGAGCTTCTTTTTTGTTTGTATTATAGCAATATATCTGTCAATACAAACAATTTTGAGTTTACAATTAAAAAAATAAGGATTTTAAATAATGTCTAGTTTTCAAGATTTTTAAATTCTGTAGAATTTCAAGATAAGTTTCAAAGATATATTTTTAAAAAGTGTAACAGTTAGTTTTTCACGCTAAAAACGGTAACAGATTGTGTAAGAAGTCAAATTGATAAATTTGGTAATACTTATCATATAATTAAATGAATCATTGAAAAGCTAATATAAGACTACAGATGAATTAATTTAAAGTAAAGTTAAATATGCTGTTTGGCATACTTGGGCAAATCCAAGAAGGAAAAGTTGTTCAGAGGTGAAGTTGGAAAGACCTGGTAACTTAAAGTCTGCACCATTCTGTCTCTGACTTTTCTTGTAAGCCTATTTAACAAATTTAAAAGTTTAAGTAAAATAACCCTATGATAAAAGCTCATAAATGTTACCAAGAACGCTTCTCTTATACCACCATTGTCTGCAATATTTTCATTAAGAGTCAATTCTCCATCGACCTAAAAAGATTTAGTTTAAAATCTAAAGACTTTTTGGATTATTTTTATTATAATCTTATCACATGAAAAGTGTTGCAATTGAAAAGTTTCAAAATAATCTTTAACTTACATTTGCTTCAGCCACTGGTAAATAGAGGTCAGAGTATTGTTTTATGAAGCATTCAGTTTTTTTTTTAATCGTTTCTTGGAAACAGCAGTCCACCAGTTTCGGAGTCTTCCCCGAGTCAAATTGAGCTCCCCGGCTATCAAATCCATGTGTAATCTTAAAAGAATATTGTTATCATTGCTAATTTTAGAAACAAGCATTAAATGATTTTTCTAACCAAGAAAATTAATTAATTACAGTTTTATAGATTTGAGTTTTGTAGCTTTATATATTCATAAGTAAAATAATTATAGTTGAAAAACTGAAAACTACTATACTAGTTATAATTATATACATTTTGGTTTAAATTTATTGATAATCGAAAATCTTTACCTCATGACCAATAATTGAACCAACTGCTCCATAATTAAGACAATTTTTATAAAGACAATGGATAATTTTTATCAAAAACTGGAGTTTGAAGAAATGCAAGAGTCAGGCAAAATTTGTTTTCAAACTGATTGTTACAAAACAATTATTTTAGTTATAGAAAATTATATATTCTTTCTAAACTTAGTTATTGTTTACTGATGTTTACTTCATGTTTTACCTAAAAAATAATTTACTGTTAAGTTTTTTCATTTTTAATATTCTGCAGAAAAAATATATAGGATTTATTAGTCAGTTTTAAAATAATTGAAGTATGTGTTACTTAAAATTTATATAGATATTTTCAGATGCATTACATGGTAATCAATTGAAATAATCAGATTTGTAAGTAATGTTGATATTTAATAAACCAAATGTAGCCTATAGAATTAATAAATTAATAGAAATACCATCAATACCATAAAACTTATAATTTTATAATCTTTTTAAATCGTCTTCGAAAAAAATATCAAAATATTTTCAATTTAAAATGGTTTGATATAGAAATTTTTATTCAATTTCAATATTGTGTAAGTTTAAAACGTTTTCTATAGTTTAATTGTCAGTTAAATAAATTTGAAAGCACTAGCCAAAAGAATATTTAAATTTTGTGGCAATTGATTTATAAAATACAAAATACTTTCTACTTTCTTCGATTGAAACGTTTTTTAAGCAACCTTATTAAATTTTCTGCACATTTTTGTTTATTTATTACAATAAATGCGAAGGAGGGTACCTGAAGAGAACACCTCTCGCTAACACACATTCTCATAAATATCATCTATTTAGTCAAAAATATGAAAGCAAAAGATGTAACACATGGCATTTCAGTAGCCCTCAAAATATATAACAGTGAACAATTACATGGAATGTTAATAATATAAAAAAGAGAAAAAAAATCACAGTTTAGAAATGACAATGTTGGCAATATTATAACGGTTCAACTTTTGCTTGGACAATGCGAGCGACTTCGACATGACAATGTCTGATGGCAGCTGGTTCAATGTATTAATTGTGTGATATGAGAAAAATTTGCTTTGACCAATATACTAGGTGATATAGGCTTATTAAGATATGTCGTCTGAGCTGATATAACTTGAGGGAAGGACTAATGGAAAACAATTCATTGAATTTAAAGTCAATTAAATTGTAAACAGTTTTAAAAATAATAATTAAGCCGTATTTAATCCGTCGAATTTATAAAGTATTTAAATTTAAAGAGCTAAGACGATGTTTATAACTATTGTAATTAATATTAAGTTGCCTGCATACTACTCTCGTAAATATTGCCTGAACAGACTCGATTTTTTTAATATCACCAACTTGATATGACATCCATGAACTAACATGGTATTCACAAATTAAACGTACGTACAATTCGAAAGGAGTGACAAAGAAGTATGAATCTTTGGAAATAAAATTTCTTATAGCAAAGTAGACAAGATTGATTGATTTTGGAGAGATTTTTCAAACATAATTTTGTCATTTAAAGTCAGATGATAGGGTAATAACAAATTCTTGCACCGAAGATATTTTTTAAAAAAATAAATCAATGAATGGAATATTAGTTTACAGAATTTGCAGCTGGCTTACGAGAAAAAGTGATAAAATCAGACTTTGTGGGCTGGATTCTGAGCTGCCAGTTCATAGACCAGATTTCTGTAGTAACTTGATTTGAAGTTTCAACGAATTACAAGATAATGGCTTGATATCATCTGCATACACCAAGACATTGACATCATCTACTGCCAGTGTTCTTCTGATGAGGTCTTAATGAAAATTAAAAAGAGAAGGGGACCCAAAACAGAACTCTGAGGTATACTACTGGTGACTTGACTATCATTTCAGATACTCAATTATTTCAGATACTCAAGATCTATCATTTCAGAGACATTTGTAAGAATGTCGGAGTAGGAGAAAGAAGGAGTATTGCCATCATCGGTTATAAAAACGCTATTAAATTGATTGTTTAGCAACTCAGCTTTATTCTCTGGTTCCATCACAAGCTGGTTGCTGTTGTCAAGCAAGGGAGGTTTTATGTCTAGAAAATTTATACATGTTTGCTAGAAAAACTTATTGTTTTTATTTAACTGATACTTGTTTAATTGTTTGATAGTTAGTTGTAGATTTTACATTTTGTGTATTTTATTAATTTTCAATTGAAAATCTTCAAATTATTAATTTCAAAACAGTTTCTCACTTTAAAAATCCATATTTTCAGCTTGGTACGAAGATACAAATATTTTCAGTCCTATTGAAAAGAAATGAAATATTATTAATATACTAAAGTTCAAATAAAACATAATTCAAAACTTTTTTTGATATAATCAACTAATAATATAAACAAAACTCTAAATGAAGTATAAAATTTAATATTTTCATGACATGAGATTAAAAAAACTAATTTTTAAAACATTCTGTTATGACACGTAGCTATAGAAAACTTTTCTTATTGAAACTTCTATATTAATTGATGAATTTATTTTCACTAAACTACCAAATAAGCTTTAGCAGTCAGAAAAATTTATTTAATGAAATTTAAAATTAAAATTATATTTTTGAATAAACGTATCCCTACTATAAAAGAAAATTTAAAAATAAATTCTGTTTACTTAATTTGACCTAAATTAGTTAAAGATGAAGTTTTAGCTGATAAATAAAGTAGTTTGTGCTTGTTATATATTTTTAGTTGTTAACAAATGACTGCTTTCATAATGATTAAGAAAGTAATTTAAATATCAAAATAATTTGATTTTCTAATTTGAAGCTATCAAGCGTTAATTAAACTTCCGCAACTTCCTATTTTATTCTATTAAGACGTTTCACTAAAAACTTAATTAATTAATGTTGCTTCTGTATTTTTATATCTAATACAGTTCTTCATCCAGCTAAAGCTTTGTTTCTTTTGTTATAATAGATTTCAGATTACCCAAAACATTATCAAACTAAAAAAGAGCTCTTAAACAAAAATCTGTTTCTTTAAAACTTTTGTTTTATTATTATTCTGAAGTTCACTGCTATATGAATTTTTCATAAAATTAAACAATGTCATTTCGCATTTCATTCATTTTTTATTTACATTTTAATTATAGATGTCTGAAAGAGTACGATGAACAAATACTATATACATACAAATAGTAAACCTACCTCAAAGTGAAAAATGGATATTTTTTTTAATATTTTTTAATTAAAGAAATTTTTCGGAAAACTTCAATTTAAGCACACTTAACGACTTTTTAAATTTTTAACATTGAAAGTTTATGCTTCAAAAATACAGAAATACACAATAACTCAAACCATAAAACAAATTCTGATCACAGGTGTAAAAATACCATTTAAAACCATTATTTGTGATGTGATGTACATTATTCAAATTTTGTTCCAGCCGATTTTATAGTTTTAAGTTCAATATTTTCAGTTTTTTTGACTGATTCTTGCTTGATTCTACAACATTTTAATTTAATGAAGTTTGTAATGGTTTTATCGATTCCTGAATAAATTATTGGATTTATTGCACTATTGATTGGTAGTATAATGATAGCAGAATAAGGAAGTACTTCACTGTCAAGTTTGTATCCACTATAGCTTAGAATAGACATGATTATAACTGGTAACCAACAAGACATATCTGTTATAATGATGAGGAAAACTCGTAATTTCATTTTTCCCATTTGATTTGCATTTTTTGATTGTTTAACAGATTTTGAGCTTTTCTTAGTGGTGTAGAACATGTAGCTATAAGCTGCACAAATATATAAAAGTGAACAAGTATTGAAGGTTATGATTATTAATGAAAGAACAAAATGAGATGATGTAATATTTGTATAGAGATCAGGAAAGCAAACAGGAGAGGTACTGAAATATCCTAACACATTTTTGATTTTAACATTTCTGGACTGAAATAGAGATTCACCTTTTCCACTTTCAAAATAAGTTTTAATGAATTGATAGCTGAAGTTTGTACCAAAGTTGTTGTTGAACATTGATGATGTATTAGGAAAGTTACTGATAATTATTTTAGTTTTTTTAGTAAAACATTTCAATTGTGCTGTAATTTACCGATTGGTTTAGGAAAAAAGGATTTGATTCAATATAAAGTTGGTCAGCAAAGTTATATTTGAACCAAACTGGAATCATTGCAAACAGGAAACAAAACACCAAAGAAAGCAATGAAACAAGTCTGATGAGCTTGTGGATTAATCGATTAGTTTTATATGGGCAAATAGTAAGAAACAATCTCAAAGTTGTGATTAATACTAAAGTAGTCATTGATGTTTGAGAAGAAAACACAGCAAGCACACCAACCACGTTACAAGTAGTACTTGCTCTCCATTCAAGATCATGAATGCAATATTGACCTGAATATTGAAATGAATTGACACCAAGTATCAACAAAGAGACTCCCATTACTAAAGCAGAAACTGCTAGCTGGCATAAAAGAAATGTATTCACATACTTCACTGAACTTTTACTCTCAGCTTTTTTTAATTTCAAACAATACTTCCAAATAACATAAATGTTAACAGTTATTGTAAGAACTGTGACAAACCAAATAAAGTAACGAAGAAAGTCGCTTTTAATCATCTCATATACCGATGAAAAGTAGTTTAAACATTCATCTGAACCGTCAGAACAGTCTTTTCGACCATCCAAATACTTGCTTTTTTCAATAAACTTGGAATTGTTATTCCAGCAGTAGAAATGAGTCTTTTTCGAGCAGTTCATTTCATCTGAACTATCTAGACAATCAACATTGTAATCACAAACTTTAGTCAAGTCGATACTTTCAATTTCTTCTGATTTACAATAAAACCTCCATGAACATAAATACTTTCGGATGTTACAAAAATCTAACATCGATTTGATTGTGATATTTTTGTAACCACCAATTTTCATCGTAATAAGTGACTTATTATTGTAAAGGTTTTGGTTTTCTATCATAATTTCGCTTGAATTATCTAGTAATTGCTTTTCTACAAATAAACTTGGCGGTAAGTTTTTGTAATCTATCACTATATACAGAAATCTTTTAGAAGATAAACTGCTTGTTAGTCGTAAAAATGGAAAGCATTCAGTTAAACTAAATTTATCAAAATTTTAATTAAACGTTTCTGCAAATCCATTTTCTGACCATTTTAAGCTGCTGTTGATACATAGTTCTGAACATTCATCGTCTTTTAAGTGACATTCAATTTTATGGTCACATGATCTAACTGAAATGACTCTAATAGTTTCGTTTTTTCTCAAATTGTGTGATGAGCAATTATGAAGTGTTTTATTTTTTTGGTTTGAGTCAAATAACAAAGACAAAACTTGTTTGTTGCAAACATTCTCGTCTGTTCCATTTCCTAAATCATCAATATTATTACAAAGTATTTCAAAATGATGTTTTGTGAGATTTTTTGAATCACCTGATGTTAAATCTGGATAAAACTTCTGACAAAGCGATTCAATTGAAGATTTCTCGCTTGTACATTCATCTGATGCGTCAGGACAATCGATTATGTTGTCACAAACTTGTGAGTTGAATATTATAGTTTTGTTATCTAGACATTTTGAACAAATAAACTGGTTTTGTTCGTTCAAACATTTTTCTTTTATATTTGAACATTTGCTGCTATCAGGAGTTGTTTGATTTTGGAATTTAGTTGGTAATTCAATAAAGCTATTAGTTTTTATTTGACAATTATCACCAAAAACAAGATTAGAATAATATTGTAACCCTTAGATGTAAACGTTTTTCAATCCACTAAATATTGACTTTGAAGTAACGAAAACAATTTCACCTCTGAAACTTCTCACATAATTATTCAGATCACACATTTCAATTTCATCACTTCCATCTTTGCAGTTCAAGATTCCATCACAAATTAGTATTTGTGGAAGACATCTGCTTTTATCTAAACGTTCATCTTCATTTTCTATACATTGATCGAAACTATTACTTTCATCTTCTCCTGATTCACAATCTCTAATTGAGTTACCCACCCAGGATCTAGGTATACAACAGGTTTTGTTCCTTTTATCTAAATTACATTTAAACTCATGGAAAAAAACAATTTTTCTGGGTATTACTTTCATCTGACCTATCATTACAATCACTGAAAAGCCATCATTGACAGATATCGTGGAATACATTGACGATTATCCTTACAAGTAAACTCAGTCTGATTAAAGCATTTTAAACTACCAGCTTCATCAGCACCATTCCAACAATCATTTTCTCCATCCTTCACCCATTCTCGAGGAATACATGTGTTGTATATATCAAGAGATTGATACACTGTAGCATTATTTCATAAATAAAAACGTTTGTATATTCGCTTTCCAAATTCATCATACTGAAACATAATATAAAATATATGAGATAATTCAAATATTTTAAAAATATTCCCTATGTATCGATCATATTTCAAAAAATGCGATATTTCTGTAATTAATTATTTATTTTATTCTATTTAGCTTTCAACAATCTTTCATTTTATTTTAAATTAAAATTTCTTTTAGCTTGCGTTTATTTTGAAAAACTGACAAAAATTGAAATTCTTAACTAAAATATTTTATAATGAGTATAGTCTTACGGAAATTATTTTTTTAAAACAAACTCGTTTTGATTATGAATTGTAATTTAACTGATATAAATATTAATTAATATAAAAAGTTAAGTATTATTCATAATATTAGATATTTAATGTTGTATAAGTCTTTCTTTATCAAAGTGTAGGCCATTTAATTTTTGTTTTCATAAACCAGTAAATGAAAATGTCATTTTTTTAAATTAAATAGTATTTTTTAAATTACAAACCTTTTTAATCTGACAACGATGCCAAAAAAATATATACGAACTACTACTCCACACTCTTCTTGTTAAGCATTCGTTAGTTTTCTGACACAGAATTTCATCAGGATGACATCGAAGTTGTAAAAAAGTGGAAGTTATTTTGTCACAAGAAGTTTGTATGTCTCCTCGTTTCACACATCTGCTTAAACAATTCGTTTAAAAATATTTTTTTCAATTTTTTAAATTAATTTCTTCACCAAAGTAAACTAGTCAACTTTTTTAAATATCTCAAATAAATTAATCACAACAAATATCAGTTTGTCTTGCTTCAATTTGTATTCAGTTTTCTAGGAAAGTTTTAATTTTGTCCCAGAAGTTAAAAAAATAAAGTATAAAAAAAAATTTTTTTTCATGTTTTAAAATATCTTAAATATAGAAATTGTAAACTATCCTTTAATGTACAATATTTTGATACTAAAAAAATACAGTTAGGGCACAAAAGCAGCCTTGCTGCTGTAATTAATAAGTTGTGTTTGAGACGTTGGAAGATTAAAGAATGTTTATCTTTCTTCTGATATCTTATTTTTTGTTCATTATTCTTATTATTAGTCAATAGTTATAAGAGAAAAAAATTTTCAAAATATTTCACAACAGTTCACAAATCTTCATTTTAAAGCAATTAGAGAGTTTATTTGGTATTTTCAATCAAGCTGTAAGTTTAGGTTTCAAATAATATAGTAATTGCTGAAAACGTATTAGATATTTTCAAAAATATTATTCCTATCCACATCTCCATTACATTTGATATCCGAATAAAAAACTAATCTTCTGTTATTTTATGAAAGTTTTGTAAGCAAAATCTGGATAATGTAAAAAGTAATAAAGATATTTGCAATATTGCTTTTTTTTGTGGAAACAATCATTAAAATTGCTTATAACAGTTTGTAGAAAAATATTAGTTTGAGCTACAAAGAGTATTGAATGCTACTCATAAATTTATTGAATACTTTTAAACTTACTTTGTCAATTTAAAACTCGGTTGATCAAAATTATTGTTTTTCTTCTTTTTAAAATCATTTATAGCATTTTATGATAAGTTTGCCAACTTTTGCCGAGAACGGACATGCATATATATGGAAGGAAAGAAAACTTGGAGATTCAGTTGCTTCAAATGCACCAGGATTTCACTCTCTACGCCAATAAGATTCTGCAGCAGAACAGATGGACTGATGAAGCTGTCCTCGGCTAGCGTCGCAGGAGCTGCCAATAGGCTGTCAGAAGACACTGAGTACAGTGACTTAAATTAACTTAATTAATAACTTTAATCAATTCTATCATTTTGCTGTTAACTTTTGCGTGTTATTTTAATCAATATTTTTTAGGAACAGTTTACAGTTACTGTTTTTGTACCTATGCCTTAACGAGACTGCTTTAAGAGATTAGAGACTAACAAAACTCTTTCTGTAGAGTTATAAAGTTGTAAATAGTATAAATTTAAGAACTTGAAAAAATTCTTCAACAAGTTTGTACGTTTATTATTATTCAAGAAGAAATAATTGAAGAAAAGAAATAAATAAAGAAACTGGAATATGTAAGAAAACAATAATTTTGTAAAACAAAATGTTAAACAGTTTTAAAATATTAACTTGTATATTATATTAGTATAACTGCTACTACCACCAAATGTAGCTTAATAAGTTAGAAATAATTTAATTCAATATTGTTTAGGGGTGGAAGTGACTTACATCAAGAAGATGAAAAACAAGAGAAAGAAGAAAGACGACAGCAAGTTTTAAATGAACAGCAGCTTCAAGAACTACGGCTACAACTTCAACAGGATATACAAGAGTTTCAACAACAAGCGCTACAGTTGCCAGAAATTCAACCAGAAGGACAAGAACAACCAGATAGACAGGAACAACAAGACCAACCAGAACAACAAGACAGACAAAAATGGCAGCAACAAGAAAGAATGCTGCTACGAGGTTTGTGGAAAGTACAAAAGTATCATCGAGAAATTCTACAAGTACATCATTATATACAACAATTTGAAGATCATCAGCAGCAACAACGACGACAAGAACGTTTGTGGGATGTACAAAGATCGCTGTTACTAGTTTTGCGTGGTATAAATGAGTATCCAACACGAGTGATACAATTACTACAACATCACCGACAAAGTCAAAAACATCACCGTGAAAGAAGAGAACAATTAGAACTACAAGAACAGCAGAACCTAGAGCAGCAAACACAAAAGGCTCTGTGCAAATTACAAGTCTGTCAAAAATACGTGTTGCAATTACTACAACTTTACAAAGAAGAACAAGAAGATGATCAACAAGATGGACTTTTACAGTTGCAGCAAAAACGACGACAATTTCAGAAAAATTTACTAGATTTTCAAGGATATGTGGTACAATTACTACAAATTTATTTCGAAACAAAAGAACAACAACAAAGATATGATCGACAAAATGGACAAGTAAAACTGCAGCAAAAACGACGACTACGTCAGCAGGAAATACAAGACTATCAAAAGCACGTGCAACAATTACAACAACTTTATCGAGTGACAAACGAACAGCAACAAAGGTTTGACCAACAAGATGGACAGCAAGAGGAACGAGGACGATTATTTCGGCTGGGTATACAGGATTTTCTACATTACGTGCAACAACTTTACCGAGAAACAAACCAACAGCAACAAAGACTAGATGGGCAAGCACAACAGGAGGAACAACGACAACAACGTCAGCAGGGAACACAAGAGTTTCTACATCACGTGCAACAATTAATAGAACATTACCTGGAAACTCAAGAACAACTAGAAAGTCGAGAACAACAAGAAAGTCAACAACAGCAACAGCTAGAATTGCAGATGCAACACAGTCTGTGGCAAACAGAAATATGTCAACGACACGTGCTACGATTAAAACAACTTCATCAAGAAAGCCAAGAACAACAAGATGGACTATTACAAGGACAGCAAGAACAATCAAAACGTCAGCAAGATCTACAATTAATCTTAGTTCAGCTAGAAGCACAAGAACAACATCAAATGCAAGAACAAAATGAAAGACGTGAACAACAAGAAAGACAACAACGTTACCTGGAAAGACGAAAACAACAAGAAACACAACAACAGCAACAGCAAGAACAACGACTACAACAACTTTTGTTAAGAATACAGGAATATAAACGACAACAAGAAAAAATATTACAACAACCCCACCAGCAAAGACAACAACAATAAGAAAGACAAACACAGAAGAAATATAATGAAATATAAAATGATAAAAAAATAACTAAAGCTTACGAATGCTTTTTGTTTAGCATTTTCTTCTGATTTTTCAAGCATTACTTTTTTAATTTGATATTTAGTTTGTCTTGTATTAAGATTTAAATCAAACTTGCGTTTTATTCGAATTTTTCAATAAGTAATGGTAAAATTTGATAAACGAAAATGGGAGTTGAAATAAATTTCATGATTTTTTCATTTCGTAGTAAATATATTGTCAAAAGTTTAAGTTGACTTATTATTTAAGTACCAATTTAAAATTAGTATGATTCTATTTTAATAAGTTTGTCATTTACAAATAGGGCTTGCAATAAGATCAAATTATAAATTAGTTGTATTTGAAAACTGGTATATGTTATATTATCTTAAACACTGTAAGTTGTGATAAAATAATATTTAGGAAGAGAGTTGTATAATACATGGGGTTACTGCATTCGGTGTGTTCTTCAACGTGCGGTCGATTATTAACATAACTTTCCAATGGAAAGCTCTTTTGCATTCTCAACATTTCTTAGTCGTTTTACTGAAACTTTGTAGAAACCGTTGTATCCTGATTCTCTTCTGGTTGGCATTAAATTTTGTCAAATTTATAATATGGCATAAAGGTCAAAATATGCCTTCAGATGAAAAATTATACAACTGTTATAACGGTCATAGTAACTTTAGCAGAAAGACAATAAAATGATCTTAATTATAATAAACTAACAGAAAATATACCAGGAAGTTAGGGTTTAAAAGTACACAAAATGTAAAGAAAATAAAGAAACTGATATGTTTATAAAATACTTTAACAAAAATTTTATTTAAGAGTTCAACTGTTCTTATGAAAATTCTAAGGTTGGTTATCAAACTAGAACAAAGGTAAGTTAGTTATTAAAAACTCTGTTTGAGAAAGCTGCACATGTATTTATTTCAAAAAACATAGATATTATCTTTCAACCTTGTCTACCTTATTAAAAAGACCTTTAATTCTAAGGACCCATGCTCTTTTATCAATCTTTTCAAACTGTACGTACGTCCAATTGTTAAATACAATGTTAGTGTTTGGATGCTATATCAAGTTAGTGATATCAAGAAAATCGAGTTTGTTCAGGCAAAATTTACGAGATTGTAATGCAGGAAACTTAATATTAAATACAATGGTTATAAACAGCGTCTAATCTTCTTCAATTTAGATACTTTGGAAATTCAACGCGTTAACTACAACTTAATTCTTATTTTTTAAATTATCTACAGATATCCAAGATTCAAATATGAAGCTATCATAAAAAAGATTAGCATGAAAGAGGTGAAAAGCAAGCAAGGAAAGAAACAAAATTATCAAAGAGGCAAAAATAAAAAAGTAATAACGACAGAAACAATTATAAAACAGGAAAAAGCAAAGAACTAAAGGTAAAAATAGAAGCCAGAACAAACCGGCACAAATAAACTGGTCAACAAATAAAATAAGCAATAAAAGAAGGTAATCTAAAACTAGGCAAGAAAAAAATCTGAAGATTAAATTTGGTAATCAATAATAGGCAAAGATAAAAGCAACAAAAACAAAAAGAGGAAAAATAAAAAAACAAAAATACGTAAGTCACGTAAAATAGGGAAAAAAGGAAAATCCGAAAAAAAAACAAATGAAAAGATTAAAAAAGTAAAATTAAAAGAGGCAGAAAAAAAGACAAATTGTAAGAAGCAAGAACTGAAGCAACAAAATTACAAAAGACAAAAAAAAATTGCAGTAATAAAAAGGACAAATAAAAGACACTATAAAAAAAGCTAAGATAGAATATTTGAAAAGTAAAGGAGCAACAACAACGAAAAACAACCGGAATTATAGCAGCAGAAACAATCACAATATACTGTGATATCTTATATATATATAGTTTAAAATGAACAAAAGCTTAATATTTTATTCTATAACAAATTTTAAGTTGAACTTTTGAGTTAGGAACTAAGATGACAAGCAAAAGCATAACTGTTTAATTCTTTAATTCTAAACATTTGTTACTGAAAGACAGAACTACTTTATTTCTTTTTAACAAGTGCTAAAGTTGCTTTATAAAAATGATATTCAATAATAATACTCCAATTTAGACTCCTCTGATTAATTCTAAAATTTTAATTGAACAACAAAATTTTGATAATTCTAAATGCAAACTGTTGTTATTATTTATTTAGTTATTTATTTTTTATTTCAATAAATGCGAAGGAGGGTGCCTGAAGACAGTACATCCCGCTAACACACATTCTCACAAATAATATTTCTCAAGTTAGAAATATAGAAAGAAAAAGATGTAACACATAGTATTTCGGTAGTCTTCAAAGCATATAAAAGTGAACAATTAAATAGAATGTTAATAATATAAACAAGAGAAAAAACGCAGTCTAGGAATGGCAGTGTTGGCAATATTTCGTTTTTTATATAATTAAATGCAAAGGAACCTAAAGAAAGCATATCTCGCTAAAATACATTCTCACGAGTTTTTTATGGTTTTTCTCTGGAGTTTTATAAATATGTCTCCACCTAGGGTCGAACCCGGTACTTCCTAGCTAGAAGGTAAGTGTAGTAACCGCTTCGCCACCAAGTAAGACAAATTATAACCGTTCAACTTCTGCTGGAATACTACAAGTGATTCTGACATGACATTGTCTAATGGAAGCTGGTTCAAAGTTCTAATTGTAAGAAAAAATTTTATCTGATTATTAAAGCAGGTGATATTGGCTTATTAGGATGTAATGTTTGTCGTCTGAGCTGATATAACTTGAGGGAAGGACTAATGGAAACGAAATCATTGAATTAAAAGTCAAATAAATTGTGAACAATTTTAAAAATAAGAATTAAGTCGTATTTAGTTCGTCGAATTTCCAAAGTATCTAAATTTAAGAAGCTAAGATGATGTTTATAACTATCATAATTAATATTAAGTTTCCTGCATAATACTCTCGTAAATGTTGTCTGAACAGACTCGATTTTTTGATATCACCAACTTGATATGACATCCATGAACTAACATGGCATTCACAAATTGAACGTACGTACAATTCGAAAAGATTGACAAAGAAGTATGAATCTTTAGAAATAAAATTTCTTATAATAAGGTAGGCAAGATTGATAGATTTTGGAAAGATTTTTCAAACATAATTTTGTCATTTCAAGTCAGATGATAGGGTAATAACAAATTCTTGCACCGAATATATTTGTAAAAAAATAAATCAATGGATGGAATATTAGTTTAAAGAATTTGCAGCTGGCTTACGAGAAAAAGTGATAAAATCAGACTTTGTGGGCTGGATTCTGAGCTGCCAGTTCATAGACCAGATTTCTGTAGTAACTTGATTTGAAGTTTCAACGAATTACAAGATAATGGCTTGATATCATCTGCATACACCAAGAGATTAACATCATCTACTGCCAGTGGTCTTCTGATGAGGTCTTAATGAAAAATGAAAAGAGAAGGGGACTCAAAACAGAACTCTGAGGCATACTACTGGTGACTTGACTATCATTTCAGATACTCAATTATTTCAGAGACATTTGTAAGAATGTGGGAATAGGAAAGAGAAGGAGTATTGCCATCATCGGTTATAAAAACGCTATTAAATTGATTGTTTAGCAACTCAGCTTTATTCTCTGGTTCCATCACAAGCTGGTTGCTGTTGTCAAGCAAGGGAGGTTTTATGTCTAGAAAATTTATACGAGTTAAATAGAAAAATTTATTTTTTTTATTTGGCTGATACTTGTTTAATTGTTTAATAGTTAGTTGTAGATTTTACTTTTTGTGTATTTTATTAATTTTCAATTGAAAAACTTGTTACCAAGTTACAAATATTTTTAGTCCTATTAAAAAGAAATAAAATGTTATTAATATAATAAATTTAAAATAAAATAAGAATATAATTCAAAAGTTATTTTGATATAATCAAATAATAATTTAATCGAAACTCTAGATGAAGTTTAAAATTTAATTTTTTCATGACATGAGATTAAAAAATTTAATTTTTAAAAACGTCTGTTATGACACGTAGCTATAGAAAACTTTTCTTATTGAAACTTTTATCATAAATTGATGAATTTTTTTCACCAAACTACCAAATAAGTTTTAACAGTCAGAACAATTTGTTTAATTAAATTTAAAAAAGAAATTATATTTTTGAATAAAGGTATCCCTACTATAAAAGCAAATTTAAAAATAAATTCTGTTTAATTAATTTCACCTAAATTAGTTAAAGATAAAATTTTAGCTGGTAAATAAAGTAGTTAGTGCTGGTTATCAATTTTTAGTTCTTACCAAATGATTGCTTTAATATTGATTAAGAAAGTAATTTAAATATCAAAATAATTTGATTTTCTAATTTGAAGCTATAAACCGTTAATTAAATTTCCGCTACTTCCTATTTTATTATATTAAGATGTTTCACTAAAAACTTAACTCACAAAATTATTTCGTGAATATAAAAATTTTAGTTTTACTCTTAATTAATGTTGCTTCTGTATTTTTTAATCTAATACAGTTCTTCATCCAGCTACAGCTTTGTTTCTTTTGTTATAATAGATTTCAGATTACCAAAAACACAATCAAACTAAAAAAGAGCTCTTAAACACAAATCAGTTTATTTAAAACTTTCGTTTTATTATTATTCTGAAGTTCACTGCTATATTAATTTTTCATAAAATTAAACAATGTCATTTCGCATTTCATACATTTTTTATTTACATTTTAATTATCGATGTCTGAAAGAGTACGATGAACAAATACTATATACATACAAATAGTAAACCTACCTCAAAGTGAAAAATAGATATTTTTCTAAATATTTTTTAATTGAAAAAATTTTTCGGAAAACTTCAATTTAAACACAATTAACAAGTTTTTAAATTTTTAACATTGAAAGTTTATGTTTCAAAAATACACAAATACACAATAACTCAAACCATAAAACAAATTCTGATTACAAGTGTAAAAATACCATTTAAAACCATTATTTGTGATGTGATGTACACTTTTCAAATTTCTTTCCAGTCGATTTAATGGTTTTAAGTTCAATATTTTCAGTTTTTCTGACTGATTCTTGCTTGATTCGACAACATTTTAATTTAATGAAGTTTGTAATGGTTTTATCAATACCTGAATAAATGATTGGATTTATTGCACTATTGATTGGTAGTATAATGATAGCAGAATAAGGAAGTACTTCACCATCAAGTTTGTATCCACTATAGCTTATAATAAACATGATTATAACTGGTAACCAACAAGATATATCTGTTATAATGATGAGGAAAACTCGTAATTTCATTTTTCCTATTTGATTTGCATTTTTTGATTGTTTAACAGATTTTGAGCTTTTCTTAGTGGTGTAGAAAATGTAGCTATAAGCTGCACAAATATATAAAAATGAACAAGTATTGAAAGTTATAATGATAATTGAAAGAATAAAATGAGATGATGAAATATTTGTATAGAGATCAGGAAAGCAAACAGGAGAGGTACTGAAATACCCAAACGCATTTTTGATTTTAACATTTCTAGACTGAAATAGAGATTCTCTTTTTCCACTTGCGAAATAAGTTTTAATGAATTGGTAGCTGAAGTTTGTACCAAGGCTGTTGTTAAACATTAAAGATGTATTATGAAGATTACTGAGAATTATTTTAGTTTTTTTGTAAAACATTTCAATTGTGCTGTAATTTACCGATTGGTCTAGGAAAAAAGGATTTGATTCAATATAAAGTTGGTCAGCAAAGTTATATTTGAACCACACTGGAATCATTGCAAACAGGAAACAGAATACCAAAGAAAGCAGTGAAACAAGTCTGATGAGCTTGTGGTTTAATCGATTAGTTTTATATGGGCAAATAGTAAGATACAATCTCAAAGTTGTGATTAGTACTAAAGTAGACATTGATGTTTGAGATGAAAACACAGCAAGCACACCAACCACGTTACAAGTAGTACTTGCTCTCCATTCAAGATCATGAATGCAATATTGACCTGAATATTGAAATGAATTGACACCAAGTATCAACAAAGAGACTCCCATTACTAAATCAGAAACTGCTAGCTGGCATAAAAGAAATGTATTCACATACTTCACTGAACTTTTACTTTCAGCTTCTTTTAATTTCAAACAATGCTTCCAAATAACATAAATGTTAACAGTTATTGTAAGAACTGTGACAAACCAAATAAAGTAACGAAGAAAGTGGCTTTTAATCATCTCATATACCGATGAAAAGTAGTTTAAACATTCATCTGAACCATCAGAACAGTCTTTTCGACCATCCAAATACTTGCTTTTTTCAATAAACTTGGATTTGTTATTCCAGCAGTAGAAATGAGTCTTTTTCGAGCAGTTCATTTCATCTGAACTATCTAGACAATCAACATTGTAATCACAAACTTTAGTCAAGTCGATACTTTCAATTTCTTCTGATTTACAATAAAACCTCCATGAACATAAATACTTTTGGATGTTACAAAAATCTAACATCGATGTGATTGTGATATTTTTGTAACCATCAATTTTCATCGTAATAAGTGACTTATTATTATAAAGGTTTTGGTTTTCTATCACAATTTCGCTGGAATTATCTAGTAATTTCTTTTCTAAAAATAAACTTGGCGGTAAGTTTTTGTAATCTATCACTATATACAGAGATCTTTTAGAAGATAAACTGCTTGTTAGTCGTAAAAATGGAAAGCATTCAGTTAAACTAGATTTATCAAAATTTTGATTAAAAGTTTCTGCAAATCCATTTTCTGACTATTTTAAGCTGCTGTTGATACATAGTTCTGAACATTCATCGTCTTTTAAGTGACATTCAATTTTATGGTCACATGATCTAGCTGAAATGACTCTATTAGTTTCGTTTTTTCTCAAATTGTGTGATGAGCAAGTATGAAGTGTTTTATTTTTTTGGTTTGAGTCAAATAATAAAGACAAAACTTGTTTGTTGCAAACTTTCTCATCTATTCCATTTCCTAAATCATCAATATTATTACAAAGTATTTCAAAATGATGTTTTGTGAGATTTTTTGAATCACCTGATGTTAAATCTGGATAAAACTTCTGACAAAGCGATTCAATTGAAGATTTCTCGCATGTACATTCATCTGATGCGTCGGGACAGTCGATTATGTTGTCACAAACTTGTGAGTTGAATATTATAGTTTTGTTATCTAGACATTTTGAACAAATAAACTGGTTTTGCTCGTTCAAACATTTTTCTTGTATATTTGAACACATGTTGCTATCAGGAGTTGTTTGATTTTGGAATTTAGTTGGTAATTCAATAAAGCTATTAGTTTTTATTTGACAATTATCACCGAAAACAAGATTAGAATAATATTGCAACCCTTCGATGTAAAAGTTTTTCAAACCACTAAATATTGACTTTGAAGTAACTAAAACAATTTCACCTCTAAAACTTCTCACATAATTATTCAGATCACACATTTCAATTTCATCACTTCCATCTTTACAGTTCAAGATTCCATCACAAATTAGTTTTTGTGGAAGACATCTGCTTTTATCTAAGCATTCAACTTCATTTTGTATACATTGATCGAAACTATGACTTTCATCTTCTCCTGATTCACAATCTCTAATTGAGTTACCCACCCAGGATCTAGGTATACAACGGGTTTTGTTCCGTTTATTCAAATTACATTTAAATTCATGGAAAAAACAATTTTTCTGAGTACTATTTTCATCTGAGCTATCTTTACAATCACTGAAACCATCATTGACACGATATCGAGGAATACATCGATGATTATCCTTACAAGTAAACTCGGTCTGATTAAAACACTCTAAACTACCAACTTCATCAGTACCATTCCAACAATCCTTTTTTCCATCCTTCACCCATTCTCGCAGAAGACAGCGTTTGTATACGCCATGACATTGATACTCTGTAGCATTATCGCATGAATCAAAAAGTTTGCATTTTTGCTTTCCAAATTCATCATACTGAAACATAATATAAAATATATGAGATAATTCAAATATTTTAAATATATTCCTGATGTATCGATCATATTTCAAAAAATGCGATATTTCTGTAATTAATTATTTATTTTATTCTATTTAGCTTTCAACAATCTTTCATTTTAAATTAAAATTTCTTTTAGCCTGCGTTTATTTTGGAAAAAATTGAGAAAAATTGAAACTTAAATATTTTATAATGAGTATAGTATTACTGAAATTATCTTTTGAAACAAACTCTTTTTGATTATGAGTTTTAATCTAACTGACATAATAATAAATTAATATAAAAAGCTAAGTATTATTCATAATATTAGATATTTAATGTTTAATAAGTTTTGCTTCACTAAAGTGTAGGCCGTTTAATCTTTTTTTTTGTATAAACTAGTAAATGAAAACGTAATTTTTTTTAATTAACTAGTTTTTTTAATTAAATTTTAAACCTTTTTAATCGGACAACGATTACATCCAAATTTATACAGACGAACACTTAACAAATTTCGTGGTACGCATTCTTTAGTTTTCTGACACAGAAATTCATCAGGATGACATCGAAGTTGTAAAAAAGTGGAAGTTATTTCGTCACAATAATAAACTATGTCTTTCCGTTTCTCACATCTGCTTAAACAATTTGCTTAAAAATATTTTTATTCAATTTTTTTATTTATTTGCTGCACCAAAGTAAACTAGTCAACTTTTTTAAATATCTTAAATAAATTAATCAAATAAATATCAGTTTGTCTTGCTTCAATTTTCATTCAGTTTTCTAGGAAAGTTTTAATTTTGTCCCAGAAGTTAAGTTTGATTACAAAATCATTTGAAGCAAACTTAGAAACTTTTGATAAAACTAATCGAGGAAAAGTTTCAACAAAATGAATAGGAAATGATAAGTTTTAAATTGAATAAATTTTAGTTTTGATTTTGTTTTTAATATTTGTTTAAACTTTGATTCCGCAGAATTAGAACCTACTTAACCTTATTTGAATAAATGATTCTATTTTTTTTAATTTTGCAAAAACCTTGAAAGGATTATTGAAATAGTATGAAAAAAATTAGTCAATGAAGGAATTAAAACTTTAAACATGATATAAGTTCTGTTAAAATGTGGAATTACAAATAAGCAAAGTTTATTTTTCACCTTTCTTGACAGCGAAATTCATCATCGGTACATTTTAAAGCAACTCCACAATACCTATGAGCTAGTCTCCTTAAAATGCAAACTTCATCACCAATTCTAAAATTGTAATAATGATTAAAATCAAATGTTACAGCTCGACATTTAAGATATCCGTCTTCAGGCCTACAAGGTTTCCTACTATCATAACGTCTTGCAACAATACCTGTTTAAATAGAAGCATTTTGAAATTAATTATAAATAGAATGCTTTAATGATTTATAGTCTAATTAAAAACAGGTTTAATAATTTAAATTCTTTAAATTTTAATTTTCAGAACAAACCAACGGTATCTAAAAGTTATTTTCAGTTTTAATGATTTTAGAAAGTAAATTAATTTTTTTGTATTGATTTGCTAGTTACTCACAATTCCTACTCAAAGTAAAAGTAAACAAAACCACCAAACAAATTCGTTGAAAAAGTTGCAGCATTTTCAAATACAACTTATATTTTTGTTTTCAGTTAAAG